>JAFVLL020030276.1:0-37352 GCA_021397915.2 Tor tambroides | reverse complement strand
CAGACTTGTAATTTAACAAAATAGTTCAGTTTCACTTCATTAGGAAGTACTGTATTCTTTTCAGGCTACACATTTACTAAAAGCACATACATCAAAGTGTTCTCTACTGATCAGACCCTCAAATGAAAATTCACATCATAACATTCCACAAAGATAGTTGTGTTTTTTTTTTTTTTTTTCTTTTTTATTTATATATTCATCAAGCCTTTTATTTCTGTCTGTCAAGAGAGTTCATTCGACATTACACTATATTTTTTTTAAAGCCATGGACCTAAGGAAAGAATGTTGTGAATGCTGAATCAATACATTTTAGGTCTAAGAGCTTTGACTGATGCTTTTATGTCTGAATAGGAACAAATGTCTGCAGAACTTCCAGCATCTAGCGGAAAGTCTTTCCAGAAGAGTGGAAGCTGTTGTAGCAGGACCCATATAAGCGCAGCGTCCTGGTGCCTGCGTTCTTTTGCACGTGTAGTGTATTTTTTTCTCTCAGTTGCCCTTATGTCCTTTCAGTCTCTTTCGATACCATTTTACAGAGATTAAGATTGAAAATACTTTTGGTCTCTTAGGCAAAAACATCAAGACAGTTGAAATGAATTTTCATCAGTGGGATGGCCTCAGAATCTGAGATGTGTCAAGTGGCAGCTTCTATCTCTCTGCAGCCTTTTCTGTCTTTCCATCTCTAGTCAAGAGGACCGGAGAGAGAGAGAGGCAGAGAGAAAATGACTGCTGGAGCCTGTCATCTTATTCGCAAGCCAGACAGCTCTTGTGCATAAGTGAATGCTGAATACAAATGGAGGATGCACATACTGTTAACTCTGGTGGTTAGTGTGGCCATGTCTGGATAGTAAAGTCAGTTGTGACCAAAATATCACTGGTCCTCTAAGTTCCATTGTATAATCAAAAGTCAGCTTGACGGGCGTTTAGCAACCGGCTTTGTTTTTTTAATGTGCCGTCTATTTAACATAGTTACTTTTAAAGAGCCATCTGGACAACTTGTTCAGATACATGGCATCATGAATTTTTTCAAGATTCTTCCATGGCCATCCCAGTTCCCTGACCTGAACCCTATAGTAAATTAGTGGGGTGAACTGAAGAGGAGAGTGCACCAACATGGATTTTGGGATTTGAAGGATGTGGAGATATTCTGTTTGGAAAAATAGGCATCATAGGAGAAGACTCAGAGCTGTAAATGAAGGTCAAAAGAAGCATTGAATAAAAGGGGGGCAATAATTGTGGCCAGTAGAGATTTATTTTATTTTATTTTATTTTGAATGAAATATCAAAACAATTAACAATGCAGATTTATTTTCATAGCCTTCTTTGCTCATTTATCAAGAGTGGCAATAGTTCTGACCAGGACTGTAAGTAATAATGAACAACATTGGCAATATTAAAAGACTAAGGGCCAGTTTTACTAAGCAGGGCAAATTAGCATGAGAGCGCAATTCCAAAACAGTGCCGATGGGTGTGGAAATTTCTGCGGGTGATTTACTAACACACAAATTAAAGAGCACAGACGCAACATCTCATTTACATATCGACCAACACAATATACCAAACTCAGTGCAAATTAGTCATAAATAAAGAATAAAGAAATAAAGAAGCCACAGTACACTGAAAAGAACGGGAGGACAAAAAATGAAGGGTTGCAAGAAGTTTTGATAGACCTGGTATTGCGTGACTCCTAGATGGGGGTTACAAGTCGTCTTTTATTTCCTGAAGCAAATTAAATTTAACATGGTCTGGCAAACTATATGTTTGGATAATGTGTTCTTCTGGCATTCCAAATAAATGAATATGTGTGGAAAAAGTCATTTCCCTTCTACCACGTGCTCTCTGTTCTCTGCTGTGCCTCTCCTAGCAACAATAATTGCAGCCATTTCAAGCACAAAATATTTAAGACATGCTTTTTTTGGCCGTTAAATAATGGCGCAAATACCAGTAATTTGACGAGTGCAAACGTTAGTAAATCTCGTTGCATGATTCATTTTAATACTCTCCTCCCATAAATTTAGCGTCTGAAAGGGAAACTCCTACAAATGCTTATTCAATAAGGTCAGTAGCAAAAATAACTGTGTCCAAGCCTTTTCAGCACTAATTCATCACTGCGCGTCTTTAGTAAAACCTGACAGAACTATTTAAATGCCAAAACACGTTTGCGCTGGCGCAAGCTGTTAGTAAAACTGGCCCTAAATTCAGTATACACCTTATTGATGATGCATATACAGGCAAGCAGATGCTAACTTGCACATTAAGCTTTTTCCCACAGAAAACTATTATAAAGAAAATGCTTGTGGTAGATAGTGGTATTATAGGACCAAATACAGTATACACCATATTAAAAACATACTATCTACAGGCAAGCAGATGAACCAAGAATATGAACTCAATGCTCCAAGTTTCACCTTAAGCGTTTTCTAATAGAAAACCATTATAAAGAAAACACAACATTCTGGGCTCATCTGCTTGTCTGTATGTAGCATGCATCAGTAATACATATACTGTACTGTATTGAATTTCATCTAATTAGATCATGTTCCATTTTTTACTTTAAATGTTTTAGAATGCTTTAATTGTTTTTAGCAGTTGCTGTATATGGATCACCAGTGAACAAAACATGCAGTTTGTTCACAGCTTTTGAAATGTGATATAAATATGCGAGGCTTAAAACAGATGGAAAACTGACAGGCTGTGCTGCAGATCTATGGATGTTTTGCCCTCCAGGTCTCCGCGCAAGTCACATGACTGAAGACTATGAATAGCCTTGTGGGCAGTGCTCTGTCAAGAGGCACAGCAGTGTTTTGGGTGACCCGAGTTCAAGTTCTGATTTGAGGCTCTCGTGTCTCCTCATGTTTCCCTAAACGGATCAAATACACAAAGGATGATATTGACAAATTTATGGCTAAAATATTCAAAATTTCACTGAAAGTTGCTATTGTTGTCTTTAGCTGTTGTTTCAGTTGTCAGAATTTGGTTTTGGACATATACTTGGCTATTGTGTGATATATGATGCGCTTGCACGAACACATCTGTTTGGCGATGTGTGTTTTGGCTGGTCCACCTGTTTGCCACCTGCTAGTGAAGAAGCTACTGCCAGGTATGAGAACTCTGTATGCCACGTATCTCTCCAAGAAGCTAATGTGTACTCCAGCAGCAGATGTGCTCTCACATTTACACTTTGTAACACCCAGGTGAGAGGTGTTTGTGTTTGTGTGTGTGTGAGTGTTCCACAAGTAGTGAATGTAAATATAATGGGTAAAGGCAGGGGGAGACAGAGAGAATACTCGGTTGTCTCTCAGTCTCTCTGTTTCACTACATTTTGTTCTCACACACGCACATACATCCTTTTATCTTTTCCCACTGGAAGATGTCTAGATGCTGGACCATCCATTACTGTAAATAGAGCTTGAGACAGATGAAATGAGGAGAATCGTGGAGGCAGATGGGAATGCACATGTACTGTAGTCCGTAGCTCTCTGGGCCTGTGTGCTAACATCCGCTAATGTGAGCGTGTGTGTGTGTCTCACCCTAAATGCCTGAGTGAGCCACCTGTGCATGGAAATGGATTTTCTGTGCATTATTTATGCATGGACTGTGTGCATGCAATGAATATAACATATTTTGCACTTGGCAAGAACTAAAAAATTCCTTGACAGGATTGTTTTAATAACGGCCTAATATGCCTGATTTAATGCTACGCTAATCATGCAATTGACTAATGAAATGAAATTATCTCAAGAGTCTTAAAGGACTATGATCAAAATCACTATGCGCTTGTCTGTACAGTTCTGTTTGTCTCGGTTTCAAACTATAATGTGCTGCCTACCCTGCTGAAAATACTAGTATTGCTGGTTACTAGCATATGCTGTGTTTGCAGCTAACTATAGCTTGACTTCCCTTGCTCAACCAGCTTCTCTGGCTTTAACCTTTATGGGTAGGCCTACAACAGCTTGTCAACAGCTTTTTGAGGCAGTATTTTCAAAAAGATATGTTTGTACTTTATTTAACCCCAAACAGTTCTTAGTAGTATCTTAAGGGTACATATCTTTACTCTGAGGTACTAATATTTTATCTATTTATTTATTTATTTTTTCTGTGGTGTCAGAGACAAGACTATGTTTCACAACAGGCACCATGGCATGAAGAAATCATGAAAACTGCTGGGATTATCTTAACTGTTTTACTTCTTTTACTGTGCTATTTACCCTGGTGTTATTCTGTATGTTGCTTATTCAAGTTATGTGTGATGTGTTAACTACATATCAGTCCCTAATTTTGTGGTTGTTGAGGTTAATACAGAGGTTGGACAAAGTGATGTGAACACCCATTATCCAGAGGTTAACATAATTTGTGCAAGCTACCAGGGAAGAAGAAGAAGAAGAAAAACCTTCTGATAATATTTTACGTACCTTTTTTACTGTCTATATTCTGTAGTTTGTAAATCAATGTAGGCAAAAGTTGAGTTCAGCAGTGTTTTTAATACAAGCACTCAGTGAAATGGATAACTTGTAAGACTTCCAAAAAGAACAAATCATGGGAGTCTGTTTAGCAGGTGCTTCTGTAACCTTAACAGCCAAATTGTTTGATGTTTTAAGAACAAGAGTCTTTATGATTATGACTGAGTACACAGAGCACAGCAAGGCTTCATCTGCGAAGAAGAATAGTGGGCGAAAACTGAAAGTGAATCATAGGGACAGTCAAACACTAAGAAGGATTGTGTCCAAATAACAAACTTCAGTATTCGTGTTGAAGACCCTGTTTCCAAAAAAAAAAAAAAAATACCACAGACAACTTCATAAAGACAACAATCCTGAAAAGAGGTGTAACTGCTAAAACTTTAATCATAGACACCAATACTAAAATGCAAAAAAAAGATGGTGTCATGACTATAAAACCTGGAAAGTTGGAGTACCAAGATGAACATCTGCCCTGGGCAGACAAATTAACTGACTTGCATATTATCAAACTACTGTGAGCAGTTTTGGAAAAAAAGAACGAGAAGCAAATTCCCTTCTTCAACATCTCTGAAACAACTGACAGATGTTCTGAGACAGCATTGCACTGGAGACTAAAAGTTGTATGAATCTAATTTAAGAAGATTGGAAGCTATATTAAAGGCAAATAGTAGTAAAAAACATTAATAAAGAAATACTGCCAATTTCCCAGGTTATTATTTTGTCCAGCCCCTGTATCTACTGTATATCATCTTTGAATTTAAAAACAGAATGAACCACTGATAACCAAACAACTTCCCTGCTGTGATATCCATTTATTATATCTTATGTTTTGTATTGTGAGAGAAAACTTTACGTGACATAAATCCATGCTTTGAATATGAATATGATGATAGTGTATGTTTCTAAGCTATGATTATTTTGTGTGTGACAAAATGCAGTATTATTTCAAAATAATTGGTATATTCCGGCAGCTTTGACTGGGAGGACAGGCTGTCAATCTGGGTGGAACAGTGCCAATCTGACCCTTATATGGCCTTGAGTACACAAACACAGATGGCAATGTTCACCTACGTTCTCACAGTCCCAGAGTACATTACTGAGTGAGCAATTGAATTTGAAATAGGACAGTGAATTCTCCAGCACGACTTCCTGTATAAGCAGATGTAAAGGTGGGAATATGTGAAATAATTTGTGTAAATATATGCATGTGGTGGGGGCGTATATCATTACGTCTGTTATCATGTGTATGTTTGTGTGTGTCTTCAAATAAGTAACACAAAAAAGGGTGAAGATCTCAGACTTCCTGTAGTTTTGAATCAGAAGGCTCAGCAGGCATTTTGGGCTAAGATCGGCAGCATGCCCAAAGTCTTAAACCCTCACCGTTTGCCAGACAGTGATAGTCGACTCCAATCTGACAAACAAATGAGTGCCAAGCATGAATGAGTCTCTACGTCTGTTCTCTCACATCCTCTGGAGATCTTCAGCATCAATAAATATTTTAATAACCTTCACCTTTGACTGTGGGCGTAACTTCGGATCAGTGGTGGGCATAGGTGTAGGTTAATAGGTGTAGGTTTGATAAATAGTCTGTATGATGTATTGATTCAAAGATGAGATCTATTTTAGAGTATTTGCACACACTCAAGTCAGAACAAAATTGTAAACAATAGAATTACAATTAGAAATGTAAAATATTTTTTTGACCATGCTTTCGTTGTAAAAATAATTTGAGGGAGAAGTCACTCTTGCTTAACATTTGAAGCGATCAAATGAACTAGTTTGATTGGATGTCAGTAGCAGATCAGGAGTAGATCTTCTACTGTCCCAGGATTTTGTAGATTAGCAGATAAATATTGGCTCTGTAATTAATTATTGTTTGATCTAACTACGTTAGATCTATTATACGTTTGATCTAACTTTTTTCACGTCAAGTATAATCAATTCTAGCTTCTGATCTGCACTAATATACAGTAACTATTAATAATAAAATTATAATAATAGATTTGAACACATTTGAAAGCTACATAAACATTATTGCAGTCACTTCCTGTGCTCATTATAACACAAAAACAAAATGACGAAACCTTTACTTGATGCTTCCTGATATATCGCTGCTGTGAGATATTTCATAAACAAAATCATCCATGGTAAAAAAAAAAAAAAAAGGCCTACCATAAATGTTGGCTATGCCTTTGAACAGGGATGTCTAATCCTGCTCCTTGAGGCCAGTGTCCTAGAGACACATCCGTCTGGAAGTTTCTTCATCCTGAAGACCTTGGCTGACTGGTTCACATGTGTTTTTTAAGGCTTGGAGCTAAACTCTGCAGGACAGTGGCCTTCCAGGAGCAAGATTAGACACCTCTGCTTTGACCTTCTAACACATGAGAGGAGATAATGTTACCCTTTCTGTGAGTCCACTAGAAATAATCTCTTGAAGCTATCGGCCTCCTTGCATTTCTCCTTTCTTTTCTCTTTCATAGTCTGTTCCAACTGTCTTCGGACTCTCACCATCAAAGCCACATATCCTTCATTTCAGGTACAAACTTCAGCTCGGTTCAGGCTGCTGAGATGACTGATGAGGCTTCTGTTGTGATATTGCTGTCTGGAGATGCGTAGATAGAAACAGTGCTCTGAATGTAGAGGCAGTGTCAGTGTGTCCTTATCTGCTGCCGTTTAATTAGCACACCTTCCCATTGCGAGGTGAATTTTCTTAGCTGCCAACAAGACAGACGGAGGCCATGTTAGATTTGCAGTGTTTCCAGCTGCTATCACCTGGTAAATCAAATCTAGCACCCGCCAAATAGTCTCTGCCTCACTTATGGAGACTGATGTGACAAATAAGGCACCCTGCTTTGCAATTCATCTCCCTAGAAGTCTATGATAAACAGTAATAGGAAAGAAAGTCCCACTGTCAGGCTGACTGCAAGGAAGCAGTTTGTCATAAATGATGAGAGATGCCTGATTTGAGCCAGGTGAGCTTGGTCTATTATGTGCGACAGCATCCTGTACGTCCAGATTGGATCAAGAGGGTAGAGTAATATTGTGTAGTAGTGAAGCCAGCAGCCTATATCTTAAGTAGAACCTGACCAGACTGTGTTAAGAGCCAAGGCCTAGCAGTTGTGCTACAGACTGATCTGTAGAGCTCATGTGGAACATGGAGGTTTGGATCTGGTCTGTGTCATGTTGTGGATAGTCAGCCTGTGTAATATTTAAGATACTGCCATGTCCAAAAAGTACTGGATATTTATTTGCACTGTCAGTCACCCCTTGGACAGCATGGCCCAAGTTCCTTGCTGACAGACATGACTGTGATCTCAATAATCAGATCAAACCTGCAAAGTACCAATCCAGCTCTGTCCACCTGGCTCTGTTTTTCAGGCTTGCTGAAACAGGTCCCACTTGTATTCGTTCATGAATTTCATTCATCTAATATGACTGAACTTCTTGCTTGCCACCTACTGCCAAGTTTCATACCTCAAGTGTCCCGTATTTGTTAATCTTTAAGGTCAAAGTCCCTCTGCAGTGGGTGGCATTAGAGAGACTATTGCGTAAGGGGATAAAGCCCAAAGCTTGTGAATGCTGGGCCAGCATGCTGAGCTCATGAGCAGGCAGGAATATTTTAGGTGGGGATACGGATTGTGTGCAGGAATAGCCTGCAGTGTTTAGCACTGTCCTCCGGAGATGGACTACACATCTTCCTATAGACAGACTCCTGCCAGCTATCCCTTATTCTCCCACTCTCTAATCTCCCACTCTCTTTCCCTGTCTTTTAAAGTGACAAATATAAGCTTTGAAGAGGAGCCATGGTTTGGACTCTTGTTCTTCCTGGCATCCCACTGGCCAGCTGGGGAGTGACTGTGGGCTTCCCTGGCATCAAATTGTTGGACTAAATTTGGGCTAGCTGTGAGATGCAAAGGGGATTAAACAAAAGTAAAGCGCTAACAGTTACTTTGTTGTATTTAGATAAACTCACAGTTGATATATCAGTTTATGACCAAGCTGGAAAGGTTGTTTTCCTCCAAAGGCCTGTAAATCAGTGTGAACCGAGTCATGTCCTGTCATAGATATCATATTTCCTAATTTTCTCCAATACAACACAAGAGGAATATGAACGAGCTCAGCACTTTTGTTGCACCTCTAAATCCCTAATTGCTGCCGAAACTTTTCAATTAGTTCTGCGAGTTCATCTCACCAACGGCAGGTCTACTCCAGCGTGGCAGAACTAAACAAATGCTGCTGGGAAATCAACCACTTCACTAAAGACTTTTCCCTAACAGTCGAACACTTTAATGCCTCAATTTGACTGAAAAAAAAAAACAAAAAAACAAATTACCTTGACAGAATCAAGAGAGAAAAATTTAATTGAATGCCAGTTGGGTAATATGCATCTCTTAGGGATTCCACGGTGCGAGACTGCCTGGCAAACTGCTGCATCCAGGGACTCACTTGATTACTTGGTGGGAACGGAGCCACGTCGTCCGATCCTCTTTTAATCACAGGTTGGCTATGTGAGCTGGGACAAGTCCGTTAATCCCCTGCAAATCTGTTTTTGTTAGGAAGGCCTCAAAATGCAATTATCACCCTTACGATGATGCACCGGTAACAGATATGGCATATCTTCGGCAGCTGCATGACCACAGTTCCAGTTCTTTGACTTTGACTCTCTCGTAGTCTTGGAAATTGACAAGCACTTCAGTTTGAAATTGATTTTAGTGTAGGGTATCTCAGAACAAGACATGCGGTTACCCAGAAGCTTCCAAAACACAACAACAGCAAACCAATCTTTTCTTCCATGCCAAATTACAGGTCAAGATCTCTCATTATGTGCCTGCATTGCAACCGATGATAGATGACGGGGAAGTTCTCAAGAGATTTCAGCTCACAAGAGCTTTGTAGTTGCCATTAGTACACACAAGCTTAGCTCTTATATGAATAGCATTACAAGAATATTTCATTATTTTCTGAAATTCTAACTTATTATAGTCCCTCTCTTACTAAGTGACAAACAAACCATGTGACCTTCTGTTGGAAACACAAGAATAACATCTAACAAACAGCGAGTGCATATGGCATGTTTTTTACTCTAGGTTTCCTACTTGTTCTTGAGATCACATTCTGATTGGGACAGATTGTCCTCGTTTTTTTCCCACTAAACTCACCAGTAATACAGACTTTCTGATGGGACTCTTCTAAACCTTTGACACAATTATTCAGCTTCTACCAAGTCCAATCTCAGCTTCTGATTCTACTGATTATCACCGAACACATATTGTCAGAAAAGATTAGTGGAATTTATTAGATGCATAAGCTAATGCAGAATCTTCTTCTTCTCATTTTTGTTGGCAATAATCCTGTATTAGAGCTGTTCAATCCAATTTTTCTCCACTTCTCTCTCCTTTCCTTTTGTGAATAGTATACTGATGAATAGTTAATGATACTCATTAAGGCAGTCATCACTATTTCTATTGTTCAGATTATGTAAAACTATTAACCTAAAGTAATATATGTCATGTTATTCATTCCATACACTATGTACTACCAACATGAATGATGTTTCGTTGAGGAGCATTTTTTTATATATAAATTATCTTAATTGATACTAATTCCCATTTAGGGAGTGCCCCAAGGCTTTACTTTCCTTTAATGTCATGAAGACTTTAGTATGGGATCTTGCAATGATCTAGAACAACCTAGAAACCATATATACCTAGAAACACAGTAAATAATGTGGCACCCACATATCAATGCCTTAGAAACCATAGATGGCACCAGAAAAACACAAAAATCTAGATGTACTTGCATTGGGGGGAAAAAAAAAAATGTGTGTGAACATAGACTGTTTTTGAGTTACAAGTTTGACAGATGATCTTTACAATTTCTTTCTCCCATCACTGAAGCAGTAGAAATTATCTCTGGAGGTCAGCAACAGAGCTCTCTGATTAGTCACTCTTGATTATGAATGTTCCAGACCATCAGAACGGACACAGTTCTGATGGCTTGACTGGCACTTTCTTGGCATAGTGATGAGAAATGGTTCGAACACATCCTCATTGCTAAGCCATATCTATCCAGATGCCTCAACACCTCTCTTTCTTGCTGCTTTTTATGCATTCGAAATGAAGACAGTCTAAGCCTTGATTAGAATTGCAGCTCTGTGAAATAATGTATAGTTCACAAAGAAGCATTTATACTTAGTCTCACGTCTTTGACAACCAGTTCAAGGAGCACTCCGAGCTCAGTTCAGCTAATGCGATTTCCCTGCTCTTTGATCTCGACTGTCAATTGCATTAAGTGGAAAGGTCAGCAGATCAATCCAATTGCAGTCAAATGTTTTGAAGGTGGACAGAATGGTTTGCTTATAGTTGGAAGGGGTGTCAGACGTACCCTATTCATCACAATGCTTCTATTATGGAACTCTGAGATATGAGATATATGCCAATGGGAACATGGCTACTAAATCAAACTGCCCTTGGTTAAATGTATCTTTGGTATGTGTAGATCTGAGTCAGAATTTTTATTCAAATTACTCTGCAAACTTTGTCAAAAAACTTTTTGTTTTTCATACCATGACCTACAAAAAGTAGTCTCCTCAATAAAGAGAGAGGCCATGAGGCATAATATATTAATAATGTTTTCCCATATTGACATTGGTATGAAAATAGATAGAGAACATGTTGTGGGTGAGGGTAATATTACCCACAACTAGATTAATGGTGACTGGTGCTTGTCTGTAGAAAACGCACTAGAAAAATTGTAGGGTGGTTGCCACTTTCTGCCCCAGGTTAAGAGTCCATTCCTGAGTTTATATGATATTCTGGATTTTTATTTATTTATTTATTTATTTTTGAGGCAAAAAGTGTGAAACTGCACGTCATTCACAAATTTGTCATAAAAATTTCCATAGCACAAATGCTGTAGTTACATACTGAAGATTAATACTGTGTTAGGGGTATTGAAAAATCAAGAAGACAGGGACTGCTAATAAAATTCAGATTGTGCTTTAGTGCCTGGCATATGAAAAAAAACAAAAAAACAAAACAAAACATAATAATAATAATAAATTTACAATGAATAGCTATAACTAAGGTCCAGAATATTATATAAACTTGAGGTGAGCTTTTTTGACTTTGTAAACTTGCTCCAAAAAGGTTGATAACTTTAAAATGTGACATAGGGTTAAACACAGTGCACAATGGCGTAACCAGAAGACCAAGAGTTTGTGTTTTGATTATTCAGCCTCATTCATAAGTCTCATATATTTAGCTGTTCGCCATCCCTGTTGTGTTAAAATGTCTTGCTAATACACTGTTAGAAATAATTTAGTTTACACCTCTATCTTTGGTAATTATCTGTGCATCTGGTATGTGGGAAGAGTAAAGCCATATAACTGACCTTTTTCATCTTGAATGTTTGTAATTAGTCATTAGTATGTGTACTTATATTTCTTTGTCATGGTGCACAACCAACCCAGCTTCCATTGTACTGTGTACATACTTGTGGCTTTTTTTATAGACTTCAGAGAAAGCTGAGCTTTCCCTAAACCTTCATTATTGCGGCAATCTCAAATAATGTATATGTATATATGTGAGTAAAACTTTGCAACAAATGGCTAATAACCAGGGCTGGGAAGGTTACTTTTAAAATGTATTTCACTACAGATTACAAAATACATGCTTTAAAAAGTAATCAGTAATGTATTTCGTTAGATTACTCAGGTTTAGTAACGTAATCTAAATACTTTAGAATACTTTGAAATACTATGTAACACAAGGGAACATATACTTGTCTTATTTTTATGTTTTCCAACTCTAAATAAAAGTGACATCTACCAGTCATAAGATTTGTTTTCTTTGCATTTATTAACAACATCAATCAATATAAATTCGAATATAATGAATGGGATTCCGTGCTGTTTCGTGCTGCATTCCAAGCTTCAAAACGAATCCAAACACACCAAACACATCATAAAAGTAGCCAAAACAACTGGCACAGTTCTCCAAGTTATACAGCAGATTTGTTTAATGAATGGACTAAACTTTAAGTGATTACTTCATAATCCTCTCTATGGAGAAGCGATCGGCACAAAAGAATCGCTGACAGGGCTCGTTTCCCAAAACAACTACGGTCGCAAGTAATGTCGTTGTAGTTCAACGTAATTTAACAACCACAGTTCGCTAATGATGCCCCAGATCTATCCAGTTTAATGTGAACCATTCACACTGGTTTCGTTAAACAAAAGAAATGATTCATTTAAAAGATTGACTCAAAAGAATCATCTGTTCACGAATCGAATCATGAACTCGCATTACCGCGCCAAAGATGATCTGAACATTACAGATGGACTTGAAGTCTTTATTCATTCGAAAAGCACACAAAGCTGTCGTTTGACTTTATAAACTTTTATTTCATGCATGATTCGTATGGATCTGTTAACTGAATGCAAAGTGTGAATTCTAGGAGAATTCGGTGTCATTTTTCAATTAAGTTCTTAGAAATATTAAACGTAATGATAACCATTCAACACTCGAAATATGAGAAAATAGAGAAACGAGTTACTGGATAAAATTTTTCAAAGATCAAGAACAACTTCCCTCAAGATGCTTTTTTCAGATTAGACGTTGTATCTCCTTCGATGCCGATAGAAGTTTTGTTGCAGGTAGGCATTGCACTGCACTGATGTTATGTCCTTTTTCAGATTTATAAACTAGTCTTTGTATTTCCACGAGAGAAATGCATTACGCTAATGGCTTTCTGTTGTGTCGTCCATTTTTGTGTCGTGATGATGAGCGTACTCTCACTACGAGTTGCTAAATGAACAGGCGGCTGCACGCAGTTTGTTTGTTTTTTCAACGGAGAATCAGTTGCCTAATTGGTTAAAATCCCCAAACTGTTTACTTAAATAGTAAATTAAGAAATTACATTAAAATTCAAAGTAATCACTTTGGTAATCTAAAATACTTTTCGGATGTAACTGTAATTTGATTACCACCTATTTAAATGTAATTATAACGAAATACAGTTACTCATATTTTGTATTTTAAATACGTAACGCCGTTACATGTATTTCGTTACTCCCCAGCCCTGCTAATAACTAAAATAGTGACATACATGATTGAAAGTGCTTTGAATGCTCAGAGATAGACACAGTTTGTGGAAATCAGTCATGACTCTTTAGGCATTTAGTTTGACGTTAGTAATGTCGTCTCTTGTGTATTGCCTTTTGTAAACATTGTAAAATGGATTTCTAAGTTTGAGCAATTATTTTTATTTAGTAATTTCATTGCTCAGTGGTAGTTTGAAGAGCAGCTTTTAGGAGGTAACATTAAAGGCACACACACACACACACACACACACACAATAGATTTTAGTACTTACTGTAATTTCCTGTAATAAACAACATCTGTGCTTCCTTGAAAAGCACTGGCTGGCCCTGCTACGTACACAACAATACTAAAGGTTAAAGGTATCTAGAAGACACTTTCCATGAATAACCTTCAAAAAAGGGCCTGGAAGTCTTTTACACTTTTTCTCTTCTTTTTCAACAAATGGTCAGTGAAAGGAAGTACATAACCTTCAGAAAATCTTCAGTAAACACCAAACCTAGGAGGTCATACTAAATGCAACTCTATTACCAAAAATTGTATTGAACAAATCGAAACCTGTTGAAAGTGGCAGCAGTTCAAATTCAATTATGTGCAAAGTGTGCCAAAAAAGAATGAGTGAATGAATGAATGAATATATATATATATATATATATATAGATAGATAGATAGATAGATAGATAGATAGTCAGTGGCGATTTTTTTAACCAGAGTGCTAAGATTAAGACACCCCTCCTACCCTCCTCTCCTCTCCTCTCCTCTCCTCTCCTCATCGCTTTAAGGACACACTCAAAGAGGAAAACACCATGGCAGGTGTCGATTTAAAAGTATTCACATTATTCACAGCATTCACACCTACATTATTTGTAAATGAAATTCATATCCCATCCTTCTTCTATCCTTTCAGGTTTATCCATAGTTATTCGAATGCTAGAAAACAGCTGATTTTCCAAGTAAAAACCACCAAATATTGTTTACACGTAGTTACTTTATGATACATAATATTCAGAGGGTGGGGAGATGGGGGGGGGGGGGGGATTCCCCCCGGTCTATATCTCTGCATCTACTGAATGAATTTTTTTTTTTTTTTTTTTTTTAAATTAATTTATTTATTTTTTATTCCCAGTGAATAGGATTTAAAACTTCCACCCAGGTGACACTACTCCAATAATAGACTGTGCAAAATAAATAAAAAATAAATAAATAAATAAAATCTTTAAAATATTGCCAAGTAACGTTGCAGACAACAAATCAGAGAATCAGAGAAGGACTTTAACTGTAAGCGACACAATACGGAACACAAAGGTATTGCTTCATATTTTTCCCTGATTTTTGTTATTTAAAACCTGATATACATATTTATAAACCTTTTTTTATTATTATTATTTACCACTTTTAGGCATGTTGACAATAACACTGTCTATGACTAGTATATGTTTTTAGTGGACTTTCAAAATTTAATTGCTTTGCTTGAGAAAGCATGAAAATGTACAGTTATGATGTGCTTTTCATGTGATTTCGTCGGATTAATTTTACATCAAACACAATGTAATTTTCGGCAATCGAGATCTGGCAGAAACAGCGCATTTTCCGCTTGGGCAAGCGCTTCGCAAACAGCTTACGTCGCACATGAAAGCAGCCGCATACCAGTAGAACACTGAGAACGCTCTACAATCCTGTCGAGTCATAGCAACAGAACGGAGGCGCCGAAGCTGCGGAGAATCTGCTTACCCGGAAGCTTCCATAACTGACGTAGATTTACAGAATATTTCCGTTTTTTTTTCAAATAAATGTTTTTAAGTACTTCTTCCCAACACTTTATTAGGTTTAACTCACATCTCAAATGACAAGGGATCAACTTATGATCATGTTTATATTAATTAGCCCAGTGGTGTAGTCTAGTTTTTTGTAGTGAGTATACTGTGATTTTTCCCTCCCAGCCTCAAACTCACCCATCCCAGAGCAGCACTTCATGCCCCAGAACCACACTCACTAAACAGGGCTCTACGCTTGCTTTTTTTAGGAGCACTTGTGCAGCTAATTAAAAAAAATAAAAAATACGTCAAATTCAAAAGTGTATTTGTATTAGCTTTTTTTCAAATTTTGTAATTAAAACAATGGAATCAGAAGAATAAGTTACCGATCAAATACAATCAGTATTAACAAAATTCATTTGCACTGCAGAGGTGGCACAGAAGAACACAAAAGTAAGTGGCTTGTAGGTATGTTGCAGACATTTAATGAGGCTCAGAGGTGGCATGAGTGCAATTAAATTAATAAATTCATGTTGATATTAATGTTTTAAATATACAATTTTGAATATAGAAATAATCAATGATTTAATTAACTGAAAAAAAAAAAACCTTTAAAAATGAAACTAAAACTGCCATTAGGTGGCGGCAAGTTGCTTATTTTATCACTGAATCATTCAGGAACAAAGCAAGTGACTGTCTTTATGAATGGATAATTGAATCATTGACTCACTAGATTCATTTAAAAATGCAGATTCATTCATAAACGAAACAACGCTGTGTTTGAATGGAGATGTTCAGCGGCTCAGCTGTGACTTTGTTTTAAACTATTTAGTTGACAAAATAGAGCGAAATCAGGCAATACTGTTATAGTCAGACAATGTAAGTCACTTAATATTAATTTTTTGTTTACTGAAATAACTCATTGTTCTTACATGCCAACAATCCCCTGCTAGTACAGTTATGTTAATGATAACGTATACACTCCGTGATGCCTCGTTCCTGCTCTCAGGGACCGAGGTTACAGTAGTAACCGGAGATGTTTTCTGTACCGCGTAGGATAACATCAGCCTTATCTGGCTCATTTTTTGTACTTTCTATAATGTTAACGTTCCTGTCATCTGTTTGCAGTGTCACCCGAAACAGCAGCAGCTGCAGGGGCAGGCTCACGAAAACAATGAAAGGGTAGTTTGTTTCTCCTTTAGTGATTCACATTAGCTCATTTTAAGCTTGCGCACTCAATGCTGCACAAGAGTTGCACAATAGCAATAGTAGTCAACAGAAATACGGCATGGTTATCAAAAAGTCGGTGCTTCGCAACACAGACAGGCTGAATTTATGAATAAACATGTGAAAGGTCTGTCACAAAATGATGTTGTTACGTATCCTCGCGCTTTTTTAAGTGCGTGTACGGAAATCCTTGACCTCTCCTAGCGGGTATATGGCGTATACCTGTGTATAACGTAGACTACACCACTGAATTAGCCCGTGAACTCATTCTCTCAGACAGCCTGAGTATGCAGCACATTCGCAGCTTATGGACGGAACGCCACTGATATATATATATATATATATATATATATATATATATATATATTTCTTAATTGTGCAAAGAGTAGGCCTATGCTTTAGAAAACTAATAAAGACATCTGTGTGATTTGAATCTGCTGTGCTATACCGAACTGTCCCAAACAGCATTAAAGCTCTCTGAAATATTCAGAGATAAGCTCTTGTATGCTTAGACAGAATTCTGAACCCCAGGCGCATTGCCTGCTATCAGCAACACCTGCTCATTATGTGTCTTCATTCAACACATTCCAACCCTAGGAAGGGCATTCCAACCCTGTAGGCAGAAAAGTCTAATAAACAAGATAGATCCCCCTTCATTACCTTGAGAGGAAAGCACAATTGTCATGAAGCTTACTGTGTGTCATTACTGGAGTTTCCATAATCCACATATTTATAAATGAAAAGCATAAGTTGATGTTGGAACCCTGAGTTAGGCATCCTAACTGAACGGAAACACAAGTTGCAAAGTATTGTTAAAGAAAGTGAAGTTTGTGCTGTTAGGGGCATCTAAGGCAAGCATCATATTTGGGTTGCTAATATGTAGGGTTATATTATTTGAACAAACAAATGCATTAAGTCATCATGCACCAGGCATGAAAAAGCAACTTGTGCGATTCGTTGATGAACAGTGTGCTATTAATACTGAATATTGGTATTTAAAATGATAAAATTGGTGAAAAAATTTCATGGGCTTACATTCAGAGAGAAATCTAAGTAATTATAGTGTGAGGTTACAGATACTGCGTGAAAATTTTAACAAATTAAAAGTAGGCCTACAAGTATCTAGCCAAAAACTTACTGGAGTGAAAGTAAAAAAAAAAAAAAACCTTCCAAGGAGATTCTTGTTTCATCATATTGAATCATCTTCCCAATGCAAAGTGAAATAAATTGCATAATTTATCTCACTTTGCATTGATCAGAAAGGCATACAAAGGTTAAAGGGGGGAAATAAAACAAAACACAATAGGGCAGGACAAAAAGTACTGTTTTTCTTCAGAAATGTAATAAAATAAAAGTACAAGTAGTCAGTTTCAATTGCTCTTGAGTAAAGTATAAATCTCCCAAAATAATACTTAAGTATAGTAATCAAGTAAAAAAAGTTTTTTACATACCTGGTCTAGGCACAGCAGGAAGATGGCATTTTCTGATTTCTAAATAAACAGTGTTTTTTGGATTTACTGTTTACTTCAGTGCTTGATACTGCTGTTACATACAGTACCTGAAACACCTTCCCTGGAACTGCTATCAACAACAGAATTCTGGGTATCATAAATATTTCACAAGCATTTATTGATTTGCCAGATTGTATTACTCTGGGTCCAATCTGATTTAGATTTCTGCTGAAAGATCAAATGATTTTTCAGATAATTTAAATTTGATTTGCTGAGCTGCATGTGGATTGTTTGCCAGCTGTTGGCCAGGTGCTTGCCCAGTTGGGTGCACTTAGGTGACTTTGCATAGCAAAATATTTGAGAACAGTAACAATGAGAAACAGATTGGAATTACAAAAATCTGTGACGCTTGAATATTCAACTATATATATAAATGTTCAACTAAATTTATATTAATTAAATTATATATTTTAAAGTAAAAACATAATTTTACACATAATTCTTCTATAATTAAATCCAAAATGTGCAGTTTTTATCTTAAGAAGCTATTTTTGCCTGATCCTGATCCTGATCCTTAGCTTGATGCAGAATTGCAGATTTTTAATGTTATATACAATTAAGAGCACAGATTTGCTACATGCTTTAATGTAAAAGAAGCTGGATGAGGGACATATAATGTGATCCGTAGAGTAAGCAAGATGATTAAGAGGTGAACAAAAAAAAAAAAAAAAACACTTCCAGCAACCCTTAATTACTCTCTGCTAATTGTCTTTGAGTCTCACAGGTATATTTCTTAATTAGTATTGACAGTTTTCTGTGAAAGTGTGGGAAACTATAAGAATTCACAGTTAGGAGAGTTTAAGAAGAAGCAAGAATGACCTGATAGGTCATTTGTGCAAGCAGATTATTACCATCTATAACTACATTTTAAACTTAAGCATCATCTAGCTGGTGCAATAAGAACAAGCATCTTGTGTTACGTGTGACATCATGAAATGACATAAGACTGTTGTCATCAATCAAAAAGCGTGTTCGTTTAAATGCAATGTGTGGACTTTTTATACAGTCCCTTACCCACCATTTTTCCTGTTTCTAGTTCACAAAATTTACATATGCATTTGCCAGACACTTTAGAAAGCCATTTACTGTGCATGCAAGGTATATATTTTATCAGTACATGTGTTCCCTGGGATCAAACTCATGAACATTGTGCTGCTATAACACAATGCTCTACCAATCAAGCTACACTAATCCCAAATTATAATGCAGATAAAAGTGCGCAGTGCAGTAATACAAAATATTCCGTGACATGTCCTGCTGTCGGTAGGGATGCTAATTTATTCAACGTTCCTACAGGTTGTATTTCATGGAAGTGACAAACACTCGTTAGAGGACATAGCATGCTGAGTTTCTGTGGTGTGTCGTTATTAAATAAATTCACTGGGAAACAACTGACAACTGTAACTCTTCAGCTAATAGTCACACAAGCTTTTCAGGGTAAACACACTGCGCTCACATCTATTAAGATTCAACTGTTGACTGAAATTAATTACATCTGATCAACAAGTCTGTGACGAGAGATCCAATCAATTTAGTGTCATTAACTGCATTTGCAAGTACAAAAAATAAGCCTGAGGCTGAATCAGCTTTGAGATATACCATCCATGCATGTTGGCATTTTTATTTTTTTTGAAAGGTCTATGTTCAGTGTATTCAAATGAAACTTACACCACCAGCTAATTCAAATATTTCCCTTTCTCTTTCAAGAAATTGTCTCTCACAAAAAACGGCAAGAGGAAAAGAGCTTTCATCATCTCTTCACTAGAGATAACGCAGAATGGAAAGGTCTTATGAGGTTTCACGCCACTTTATTGAACTGCCCTTCGCAACGTTGTTCTTTACTGTTGTTTACTTTTCTATTAGGGCTTGAGAGCCTAAGACTGTCGATACAATCACTCAATGAAGTCATCTTGTTCTACTCCACCCATTCTGTATCATTTGTCTGTTCAACCCAGAATCCCCAGAGATTTCATGAGGTGAGAGAACAGCAAAACGTACAACCGATGATTTAGTCTCCCCTTTGGAGAGGAGAATCTGATAAGGTTTCAGGAAAACGGAGTGAAGAAAAGTATGATGAGTGATAAAAGGTGAGCTGAACAGGTTAGGAAGGTTGAATACAGTTTAACCCAAGATAAAGCATTACAAAACAGCATTATAAAGCAGCTCCATTCACAGCATTATAACTTTTTCTGAGAAGAATTCAAAGCCACTTTAAAATGTGGGGGAAGGAACTAATGTGCAATAGACAATTAATAATAGTTGATACATAAAGTAATATTATAAACATTAATAATATTTATTATTTTTTTTAAGTAATAAAAATCATCATCATAAATACATCTTCCGCAAATACAGTTGTAAGTTGTAATTAACCTATATTTTCCGGTTTACAGTTGCCAAGCAACAGCAGCTTTATGTTGCATTAATAGAATTCAGGTGACTTAAATGTATCAGCTTTTTAAAGACGGTTTGAATATAGATTATCCAGTTAAATTTTTGAGCCAGAAGAATTCATTTCATAAGGGATAATCTTGTCAACCAATAGCTTACTTAACAACCTTTGCTTTATAGCCTTCATCCTCTTTTCACTCTGAGTGATTCTGAAAGGATGCCATGTCAAAGAAGGACATATATAGAGAGTATTTTGCTTATGAATGCTGCCATACATTCTGAAATTAGATTCACTATTGAAATTAGATTATGCACATCTCATTGCGTATACCGAGGATGGAGGATGAGAAAGGGCAGGAGGTGTAAGGTGTTAAAAACTGAGCTTTGACCTGATCTTAGGCTGATTCATGCTAACAGTTTTGGCACACACAATCTGACAGAGAAAGTCTTGCTCCCTGATGCACTGCACTCTAAAGGTCTGAATATCAATTGATTTATTTCCTACAGCGACAACAGATTATTCAGTAAAATAACAATGATTCACAATCCTGTTTTCTGTAGCATTGCTTAAGCTATATGAATACAATCCCAACATTTAGTGACATCTAGTTGTGATTTGTACAAAACACACATATACACATACATACATATGCTGGGTTTACATGTTTTATAGGGACAGTCCATAGAAGTAATGGTTTTTAAACCTTGCTAGTCACTATTAATTATTGCTCATACTAAAAGCAATGGCCATTTTAAGTATTTCTTATTATGTTTATTTTAAGTGTTTCTTATTCCAAGTATTTTCTCTTTTTTATTTTTATTTTTTGGTCACACTTTACTTTGAGGGCCAATTCTCACTAGACATAATACTAACGTAACAGTTAATAAGGTAGTTATTAAACTACATATTTTAGTTGTCTAAAATATGGTCATGCAGAATAAGGCATTAATATGTGCTTTATAAGCAGTGATAACCAGCCAATATGTTAGTATTATTTATTTATTTATTTATTGAGTCTCATATTTGATACATCAGACTTTTATGACTCAAATAGTTTAATATAAGAGGATATGGAGCTCATACTCAAGGAGTAAAAACACCTAGATATTCAATCTGTGTCATGTACATCACTCATTATTATTAGAATCATTATAACAGTATAGCAGACAACTTACATAAAATACATATAGGCTAAATATTTTATAACATCTGTTATCACTCTAAATCTCTTTATATAATGAGATGATATTTAAATGTATTATTAAACCTATAATGTTAAATCATATAATACAGTGCAATACAAAATAGATGTACAAATATATACTCTATATTTTACCCTGATTTTTCTTCCTACTAAAAAATGATGTATGGTTAATATGAGTTGCTTCAGTCGAGTATGTGTTTGTCCTGAAATGTTACTAACAAAATACAAGTTATTGTTATGTTGACTTTATGACTTTGTAATTCAGAGGCCTTAGAAATGTGATACAGTTGGCTTTATTGAGCTGCAAATGCAAATCATTTATTTATTATATGTAAGTATACAGTTGTACTTGCATAAAAAACTTACTATACAAAAGAATAACCAAAGAGGATCTAATTAAACTGTTTAGCTGTTTCTTCTCCCTATTTTTATTTACTTATTTTTTAATACTGACAAATCATTGCATAATGATATTGATTTAAATGGCTGTGTTGTTAATGAGAACATTCTGAGAATTCTAGCTGTTTATTTGTTTTTGCTCTAACAGTGAGCAGTAAGACGTCTTTTTTAAAAACTGCCTTAGGCTCATATTCTGGCCTGCTTCTTCAGTGACAGATCTGCAATCGGAGAGACCTTGCTGAGGTAGCCATGCCTCTATCAAGGTTGTTTCGTGATGCTTCCAAAGGGAGACACTAAATCGAAATGTAGTCAAACTCTGAGAGAGGTGCATTGATCAGCGGAGCTCATTTTTCAGGTTTTGCCTTCACCTTAGTTAGTGCTGAATACTAAAAAAGAAGCATTTTGCTTCAAGTAAATTACTCATGAGATAAATTTCAGATATAATGAGTAATCAGCAGAATGTAGTCAACAGCTCTGAGATAAACATGATATGTCATTAATAAATGTATAAAAAATATATCACATAAATATAAAAAGCGTGTCACATTTTATCTTAATATGCAGTTGTTACAGTGTAATTACACATTAATTACTAAGAAATAGTAACAACATACTCAGTATAGGTTTGGGGATTGTTTAGTTGCATGTAATTATGCAAAATTTACTATAGTAAATACATGTGACGTGTAACTACAGCACATTAAGTGTTACCAAAAAGCATATAAAAGAGTTAAATAATATTGTCACTTTTATGGTTGCATTTCTTATGAACATATTTGCATAAGCCGCATTGCACAGATAGAGAGAATACGCGCTAATGGTGCTCTTGTGATAGCAGGTGAGTGCAAAATGATCCAGGTCTTCTCTACCCCATCTTATTAATCATTCCCATTACCTTCCAGTGAATTTGTAAAACCTTTGTCATGACATAAGCCTTCATTTTTGAAATGCAATCTTGTACTTTCCCTTGCCTACACCTAATCATAGATCAAGCCCCAGCTGGGGACTCTCTGTGCAAGTAGTGTACCGAGAATATTCCTCTACAGCTGGATGTATGCCTCGATGGAGTGGTAACAGATTTAAAAATCATTTTAAATGTTATGCAGTGTGCAAAGTTCACATGAGAATGAGTACTGAGCTTAATGGAGAGACAGGAACAAAGGCTAAGCTGTGCATTGGCTAAGCATTGTGGGATTGCGTGCATGTGTTCGTAGCAAAAACTGCTACACTGCGTCTCACCTCCTAAATTCTCACCACGTCAAGGTCAAGTTATTCGAACGTGTGTAAAAAGCAAAGTATCTTTAATGTACACATACCCGGCTAAGCTGTCTAGGTGTTCTGTAATGCTAGCTCGCTTCATGCATATGTTAAACCGATTTGCCGCCATTTGTTGTGGTTCAGTATGTTTTGCACTCATGTCTGTCTCACTCCTGTCATTCCCAATCATGTGCTCATTACCGTAACCTTCAAATGTGCTAAGACTGCTACAACCGAGCTCTCAGCAACATTTTTTCGCCTCACAGACTGTTTACACTGCCTCTGTGGCACCATTACCCAACTCTCTCATTTACAGCAGGAAAACTGCTTCACTTTTGCAGTTAGTCTTGTCACTGCTGAGCCATGGTGCAAGAATTACAATTCCTCAGCATTTGGAAAAAGAAATGTTGAACCTAATTAACACCATCCCTTGCAACCTGCATCTGCTTTTTACCATCATTATGTGTGTGCACTTGGGATTGGATGTAATTAACATCTTCAGTTAGTATCACCAATGAACTTATTAAAGTTACATTTCTTCATCATTACCTGTCTTATTAGAGTAGTCTAACAACGATAGCCCACAGCTAGATGCAGAATTCAAAAAGCATAAGATGCTACTTCAAACACACCACACTACTGAATGCATTAAGGCAAAGTTTGATCTACAATGCTAAATAATCTTAAGATATTTTAATAATCAGTATTTTGGGTTGTTTTGCCATAATTCTTATTTGTTTATTTATTTTTTACCCCATTAACAAACATTTTTAACCAGACATTATACTAAATTATATTACATTTATTTATATAAATGTATAATATAAGTAAGGAATAATTGACGACGGGCCGTTGAATTATTAGAAAAATAATGCACACCCGAGTGTGCATTATTTTTCTAATAATTCAACAGTCTGGAGTCAATTATTCCGCTTATACTACGGTTGCCACACCTCAACACATCGATCAGATGATATATTTCAAGGCATTTGTCCGGTTTTTCTACCTAAATCGCTATTGTGAATAGGATTATTTCTTCTGCATCTCATCCATCGCCTCCTTTGCTAATTCCAGAATGTCATTTTAGACCTAGTAACTGAGGCTTGAGCCGTTGATAGCAGACAAATGCAGTTAATACAGTTAATAACTAAGTTATGAGAGAGAGAGAGAGAGAGAGAGAGAGAGAGAGAGAGAGAGAGATTGAGCGTGCGTGAATTAGCCTACCTCTCTGAGTCTGTCTCTCATCAGTGTTCAGCAGCAGCGTCCCTACTAGTGAAACTTTAAGTTCATTTTCCTCACGAACAGTGCCGTTGTTACCTCGCTTCGCTTGTGAGAAATGTCATGTACTTTTAAGTTGCTAAACTATTTACTGACAAAGTCATCAGAGTAGCGCTAACAACATTAGCGCGTATGTTTCCATGTGTGTAAACTGTGTGTCTGTAAGGGAGAGAGAGCGGGAGAAGTAGAGTATGTGCTTTACGTCAGTGGCGAGCGGTGACTTTTTTAACCGGGTATGCTGAGTGCTATACCGCCCCCCTCCTCTCCTCTCCTCTCCTCATCTCATTATGGAAGCCCGTTTCCGCCACTGAATAAAAAATAAAAAAAGCTTATTGCGACTTTTTATCTCACTATTCTGACTTTTCAATTCATGACAGAATTGTGAGCTATAAAATTACGATTTATAAAGTCACAATTACGAGATAATTGCGCAATTCTGACTTTTTTTTCTTGCAATTACGAGTTTAAATCTCGCAATTCTGACTTTTTTCTCGGAATTGTGAGATATAATCTCGCAATTGCGAGTTAAAGTCCAGTTTTGGGGGGGGGGGACTGATATGTTCTCAGAATTGTGAGTTTATATCTCACAATTCTGAGAAAAAAAGTCAGAATTGCGAGATATAAACTCGTAATTCTGAGGAAAAAAGTCAGAATTGTGAGTTTATATCTCGCAGTTCTGAGAAAAAAAGTCAGAATTGCGAGTTTGTACCATGCAAATATGACCATGACATGTGGCTTCCATACCTCATCGCTTTTAGGACACACTCAAAGAGGAAAACACCGTGGCAGGTGTCGTTTTAAAAGTATGCACATTCCTACCTTAGGCTATTTGTAAATGAAATTCATCTCCAATCCTTCTTATATCGTTTCAGGTTTATCCATAGTTATTTGAATGCTAGAAAACAGCTGATTTTTCCAAGTAAACCCCACCAAATAACGTTTACACGTAGTTACATTATTATAGGATGCGTAATATTCAGAGTGTGGGGAGATGGGGGATTCCCCCGGTCTATACGTCTCTGCATCAACTGAATGAATTTTTTTTTTGTATTATTTATTTTTTTATTCCCAGTGAATAGGAGTTAAAACTCCCACCCAGATGCCAATAATAGACCATGCAAAATACCAAAAAATAAATAAATAAATAAATAATAATAATAATAGGCTAATAATATCTTTAAAATATTGCCAAGTAATGTTGCAAGCAACAATAAAATCACAGAAGGACTTTAACTGTAAGCGACACAAAGGTATTGTTTCCTATTTTTTTTCCTGATGTTTGTTATTATTTCAAATTGTGTATACATTTTTATAAACTTTTTTTTTTATTTACTACTTAGGCATGTTCAAAATAACATCTTCAACAATGACTATGACCAGATATGTTTTTAGCGGACTTTCAAAATTTGCTTTGCTTGAGAAAGCATGAAAATATACAGTTATGACGTTTGAGTTTTTTTCATATGATTTAGTCGAGTTAGTTTTGCATCAAACACAATGTAATGTTCGGCAATCGAGATCTGGCAGAAACAGCGCATTTTTCTCATTCTCTCAGACCAGACGGCCTGGGTATGTGGCGCATTCACAGCTTATATGGACGGAACGCCACTGCTTTACATACATAGTAAAATGTAATTTTGTGGCAAAACATGGAAATGTTTTCTGTCGTTTTTATCCCATTGCTTACTATATTTATGTATTTGACCAGTGTCGTTGTTGGTTTTGGTTATTTTGCTGTTGTAGGACCTTTTGAAATAACTGAAATCATTTGGCGAAGTGATACGGAACTGTAATTCGGTCAAGAGCTGCCTGGAACTACGTTCGCCGTGCGTTTCCCTGAAAATAATTGCACACCTTAGAACATTCGTCAGCCAATTAGATTCAAGCATTCAACGGCCCCTTAGTACAATATAATATAATATAATATAATACAATATATAACTTTATTGTTTAATGCTAAATGGTATCTTTTTACAGAGTAGTATAGAGGCCAGTAATATACCACATATATATTTATTTTTTACCCCCATTGGCGAATAAGCACAAACTACACAAAATTGTGTTATATTTATTTATTTATTTCACACATTTCTGTTCATCACAATGTTGGAACCTAGCAAACACCCTTGTTAGCTTCTAGCAACTATCGAAGATCAAACTCATAAATTTCAATTCAGCTGGGACTGATGAAAAACAAAAAGCCAATTAAAACCGAAGCACCCCCCCCCCCCACCCAACTAGTTCAACACCCTCTCACTTGCATTCTATATTGCTGTGTATGGTATTGTTTCTTGCTTTGCATAACTACATGCCTCATGCCTCAGCCAGTGTCTGTTTTAATGATCCAGCCCTGGGCTGTAGTGGAGTTTGTCTCTGTTGACTTTGGGTACCTTTCATTTCTACTTCAGTCCTTTTTGCCAAAGACCAGTGCTGACACACAAGTACTGTAGCTTTTCTGTTTATTTGACTTTTCAAAGGACAAGAAGTAATGTGTTATTCCGCTCTTTAGACTTGCTGTTGGATGCAAAAGGCGAAAAGTAAGTGTGATAGGTGAAACGTCTCTAAAAATATATACTATGATCAGAGCATGTTGTGTTGTCAGTAATCTTTAAACCATGTCACCGAAGATCATGGCTTGCATGTTGTGACGCTTCCAGTCCTGCAACAGTCAATTTCAATGGTAGTCAGAACTCTGTTTCTGAATGACAGCCATCTTAGATTAGCAGAGAATGTAAGCATGTCAGAATAGAGCACCAAATACTGGTTTAGACACAAGCCGTACAAGTTTACCACTGTTACAGAACCATCTATACACAATACGCTGGTGTGAAACCAGTATATGTTCACCTTTAAAATATTGAATCCAAAAGATAGGCTGGAAGTTGTTTACTTGCTCAGCTTCAGCTCACTAGTAGCACATCAAGCTAGGGATGTGCAAAATAAAATCTGCAACTAGTTGTTGGGTTACCTAAACCATTATTTCCCAACCCTGTTCCTGTAGGCACACCAACAGTACACATTTGGGATGTCTCCCATATCTGACCAATTTATTTTAGGTCTTGTATTCTTTACTAGTGAGCCGATGAGTCGATTCAGGTGTGTTTCATTTGGAAGAGTTAAAAAATGTGTTGTGAACAGGGTTGGGAAACACTGGTTCATTTGGATAATCAGTCTAAAGAAAGCCCTGGCAGGTTTCAGGTTTACCAGACTACTTTGGAATCAATTTTTGAAGGGCTTTTTACATAAGATACCTTCAAAAACACTTGCAGAAACAGTGCAGTGGAATAGAACAGAATATAATATATGTTTGTTTGTTTTTTTTAACTTGGACTATTTTGTAACTTGACAGCTTTTTACCTTGCAAATGCAACCCACGCTCACTGGAAATATGTGCCTGTGGTGACATTTCTACAAAATGATATTACATTGCTTATTGCATGTTTCGCAACACTAAACCCTACCTTAAAACTAACCAGCAGTGTTATCAAGAGCAACAGTGAGATAAAACCTATTTTGCAAGCAAACATGTCATTTTAGCTTGCTTCTTCAGGTTTTTTGAGTTATCTTATCGCAATTCATACAAAATCGCTCTATAGCAAGTGCAGTGCTATACCAGGTGAGCTGCTGAGCAAGTTTACTATGCCAAAAAAGCCATAAATTAGGCGTTGGTTATGTGATGAAAACAACAAAATGTATTTATTTACAAATTATGCACTATGGTAAATGTTTTCTGAGGTCATAACATAGAATTGAGCTTGGAATAACACAAAATAGTCTTAATTAATTGATAACCTACTCCCGTAATCATAATTTCTGTGGAAAGGACTAAAAAAAAACTATTGCCATTTTACAGCCCATAGTTTTTTTTGTTTGTTTTTTTCTTAGCTGGAAACTGCAGTGAATTGTTTGCATAGGTATGTTTTTGGAGTTTTGCAAAAATGTAGGTAAAGTCACGTTTATGTTGGCGAGGCTACTGTGAATGTCTAATAACTAAAGTACTTTACACTGTTAGCATGATAATTAAAACACCACCACTAAAAAATATCATAACATAAAATCAAAAAGAAATTTGAGCAGACTCACTGAGTTATTGAATGACTAGACCACCATCGTGACCAATCTTCATGTCAAGCATCCTTCAGTTAATTTCATCCCAGCACCTCTACAACTGAATGCCATTGAGAAGCCCACATAAATGATCTATTGTCAAATCAGGTGACCTATTCCATGCTCCAGATCATTAGTTATTAATTTGTAATGATTTTATATGTGGGATCATTGTGTCATTGAGAATGTGATTGCTTTAGGCATCAGTGGATTGGGAGGCAGTAAAATGAAAGCTTTTGTTAAGTAGGGAAGCAGAAAATAATTATGTGTTTCCCTAGTGAGAAGGCCGAAGACCTGGCTAAAGCCTAAACAAACATCGTAATTAAATATCTGAGATTTATGCCTCTAATGAATAACACACACTCACTTGGCATAAAAAGCCAGGCAAAATGCTGCAGAGTGAGCAGAAAAACCAAAAGATATTGTACTGCAGAGATTATAATGGCATTCTTAAGAACACCATCTGCATCAGCATTACTCTATGGCTGGCACAAATCTTTTCACAACCATTGAATTTATGGTAATAGAAGTAGGATGGGCTGGGGTGGGTGAATTTGCCGTGCTGATGTTCACAAGGTGGTTCTTCGAAGGTTGGGCCAAGTACATATATAATAATATCTGGAAAAAACGATGAGTTAGCAATCATATCTCAATGGAAGTTGTTCGGCTGACGTAGGATCCCCAAAATTATGCCATTTGAAATGTGCTATCTTTGATCAAGGGCATTTAATTCTGCAGCCTTTTTTTTCTCTCAAATTATCTGTGCTCTAAATGTCATGTGACCAAGTACTGTGGAACTACTTGAAATTGACTTCATGACAATGATGACTGGCTGATGGCACCATAAGAATGCAGTCCTGAGCACTGATGTAAAAAAGTTGCAGACAGGGAAGAATATAACAGAATTTCATAGCCCTTTAAAAGTAGGACATTGGCAAAATTTGATTTAATTTAATGAAAATAGCAATTTATATTCCTTGCAGAAATGCTTATTTTGGCGCAATACACTTTCCAACTTTTGAGTGCCTGTTAATGGAGAAATATACCTTTTGACCAGTTGACGTGGGGGTTGTCATATGTTTATTAATTGTATTTATTATTTAATTTTTAGGGATGCATAAATTCAAAAATATCAGAGTGATCAAGTATTTTGAATGTACATAAGAACATTATATATATATATATATATATATATATATATATATACAATATATTTGTTTTTATTTTTCAAAGTAATAATAATAATAATAATAATAAAATTATTTATTTAAAACTTTTGAATGTTTTTTTTTTTTTTTTTTTTTTTTTTTCCCTTTCTTTATCAACAAGCCAGGTATGTTTTGAAATCTCACCTGAACAGTGATGCTACATATAGCTTCTCATTTTATATCAAATATTACACACTGTTGCTCCAGCACTGTTGGTTTTACCACAACTTTTAAATTCTTTTCAGATACCTGGTCCATTTTCACTCTTGAAAAGAATTGATTCTTTCAGGTTTGTGTACCAAACAGTGTGCTTCAATACCCTTCAAGCTTAAGCAATCCCTCTATGTCCCGTGTCTCTAAAATTAGGTTGTGTTTGACAATTGATGGAGGTAAATAAAGTCTGGAATTCAGAGCGATTCCCCGAACAGCAGCTTCTGAGTCAATCAATTGTCTCTATCCCTCATGTTTGTCAATACTTTTATTTGCTCTTTGTCAAGAAATTGTGTACTTTAGCAGTGCTACTAATGACTTTATTGTGTGGTCAGACCCTCACTGGGGGCAGCTGCCATTCACTTCAGATTGGATAAGGATCTTTTCCAAGTGGCAGACCATAGACCGTACGCCAGGCAAAATTATTCTCGAGCTCGCCAGGCAAAGCGTGATGAGTCAAATCAAGGACAGGAAGCTCGGTTCACACGTGGCTGTGATATCGCAACAGCAGAGTGAGTCAGAACAGCTGGAGTGTTGAGTCTAACTAGGACGTGTATGTGTGTTATGTTTGTATTTTTCAGACCTAGGCGAGTAGATGTCTGAGCAAGGAGCATCTTTGCTAACAAGATGCTGCGGTGCCTCTTGTGCTCATTAGTTGTCTCATTTGTGATCTCGTTTCGCAGGATGTGCTAAAGGGCCTCTGGGCATTAGAGCAGCAAGGAGCGCAGTTCGGCTGCACAGAGATTCAGGACTGCAAACACATGTATCTAGAAAGGTAATGCTCAACCGTAGCCACGCTCTGAGAGCCAGCAAAGGACGTTTCGGCATTTCTGAATATTTCCTCCCATTTTCTCCTTCACTGACGAGGCGAGGTTATCTTTCTCTCCCGAAAGCTTGTCAAATCTTGTTAAGAGAAGTGTCAGATTTAATAGATGGCGCTGGATTAGCTCGCCGTCCCTCTTACTCACTCTTCCGTGCAATCATCTTACTGCCATCTTTACCTTGGCAAATGGAAGATGGATTGCTTGCTTTATCCTACGTTTTTAAGTCTTTCTTCTAAACCTTCTGTCCTCTCTGCCACCTTCCATGCCCCAGGAACAAGCAGAACAGATGCACTCCATCCAACGAGTTCCATGAGATGAAGGTACGGATGGAGGAAACGAGTCCCAGAGGGCACCGAGGGGCTTTTCTGATCCGGGCTGCTGTCCTCCCTGGAGATCTCATTTGAGGTGAGGAGCTGAGGCTGAATGGATCCTTGACCACAGGGGATTAGAAGAGCCTGTGTGAAGTCCCTCATCTGGCTCTACCCTTTTCTACATCTTGCTCTCAGTCCCTCCTTTCAACTTCCTGCCAGCCTGGCCATCTTTGTACCAATCATCGCATGAGCAGGACTGAGGGATGAGGCGGATGTTGTATGTGGGCACAGCTGAAATCACTGTGTGGAATCTGGGTAGAAGTGTGTCTGTCGCTGAGCATGCAGTTTAAGGAGTTTAGTACTGATAATAAATCTATTTATTAAGAAAGGAATATTAAATTTTTGACGTTTTATGTACTTGTTTATTTGATAAAAATCAATAAATAAATAATATTAACACTACCCAAGTGCCAAATGCAAGTAAACGTAACATTACAGTTGAATTGTAAAAATAGCTACATACATCTGACACTCGCTGATGTGTGAAGTGTCATTTGCAAATCAAAGACAATTCAAGACATTCCACCTATAAAATAAACAAAAGAGCTGTCATCACTTGCAGTTTGTGTCTTTATTTATTTAGTAGAAAATTTATTATAAACAATTATCTGATGCATTTTCCAAAAGTTTTACTTTTCTTTCTTCGTCTCTTCATTTTTGTTAGATAGATAGATAGATAGATAGATAGATAGATAGATAGATAGATAGATAGATAGATAGATAGATGTGAGACAATGTATTTTCAGGAATCTCGAAAAAGCTACTTGACATATCAGTGCAAAACACAGGTGTTCTTTTTAGAATTATCCGTATAATAACAAAAAGATTATCGGCTCAGTTCAAATCCACAGATTTTTCTGATCATAACCTTGGAACTGGAGAGGATTAGCAGATCATAACTACATACAGACTGCTTTACATTAACATGGTCAGCAGCTCTTCGCGTCTTAGCTAACATCTGAGCACTAAAGCTCCCATTAACTGAATCACTGGGGCGTTAAAGTGCAGGAACCGTCCTGCTGGATAGATATGGCAACCAGGCACAGAAGCAGAAATACAAATTCCTGTCTGGATGAATTTGTCTGAAATACCTGTCGGAATGGATTTAGAGTTCCTGGAATATTGCTTTAAAGTGCATTTAATAGACCGCTCTTGTTTATTCGCACCAGCTCATTATGATGTCTCCGTGCATAAGATACCCAGTCAACACATTCGCATAATCACTTCCGTGACCTCAACCACCATAATATCTTTTTTTTTGAAAATGTGATGGCCTTGTAATTGCTGTGGAAAACAATCCTGAATTTGTCTCTCTTAATTGGTGACTTGACCACATGCAAAATTGACAATGGAAGATAACATGCTTGAGGATGTTTCTCTGAGCTTTTATCGAGAAAGGTTTCATTATCACCGGATATGTAACTACTGTTGATGGGGGTAAATTGGTTTCAACTTGATTATCTCTTGTTGACTCACATGTCACTTGGCGTTTAATTAAGATGTCATCAGATGTGAAAGCAACAAGATGGCAATGTACCTTAAAGTCTCTAAATTATCAGAGATGTTTATCTCCCTCTAATTCTGTGAGGGGAAGCCGTTAATACATTTTACTGCCAAACTGACAATGAAAACCTCCCGCTAATTGAATGCACACTTGAATACAAAATTAAATAGATTTAATTGTGTATTTTTCCCCCCACATAATAATAATAAATAAAGTTTTGTGTTTTAGTCTCATTTGCCCTTTTCCCATCATGTGGTGGGGAATAAATAATTCATATAGTTTCATTGTTTCACTGTTTTATTAATGTTCTTTTTTGTTGATTTTATTCTCAATTTAGTATCTTGTCTTGTCTGATGTCAAAATTAATTTGTTTATGTTCTTAAAAAAAATCTGTTAGTTTATTGTTACCATTGTAGATTTGCATGTACCAAGTGTTGATTTTTAAACTGGTAATTTTTCTAAACATTTCATGTTCAGTTGTCATTTAAAATAAATTAAAGTAATACAAAAGTAAAGAAAACAAAGATTACTGGATAATGTTTTGCAGGAAAACCCTCGTTGAGTCTTTATCCTTAAAAACATGTTCAATTCAATGTGTTGATTGTCGATTCTTTGTGATTATTTGTAAAATTAACTACTCTGAAGTCTCTTATGCTCACCAAGGCTGAAAATCAGCATATTAGAATGATATATGAAGGATCATGTGACACTGAAGACTGGAGTAATGATGCTGAAAATTCATCACAGGAATAAATTGCATTTTAAAATATATTAAAATAGAAAGCAGTTATTTTAAATTGTAATAATATTTCACAATATTAGTGCTTTAACTGTATTTTTGAGCACATAAATACAACTTTGGTGAGATAAGAGTCTTCATTAAATTAAATTGAATTAAATTAAAATCTTATTTTTTTAAGTAACTTTTGATACGTACTGTATGTCTAATCTTATTTTATTTATACCTAAAAAAATATCGGATTGATTCAAAGTACACTATATTAAAGCTACACGCCGAATACAGGTTTGACTATTTCAGTAATTTATGAGCACAAATCCATTGTTGTTAAGATATATAATGAGAATTTAGGAAATTGTGTGCTTCTAGCAACAGGGGGATTGCAGACCCGAGGGATCTGCAACATGACAATGCCCGCAAAAGGGCAAGGTTCAAAGAAAGATTGATTCAGTCAAAGAACTCACCGGCCTCGTTAAACCAAGTCCTAATCCCAGTTGAACACCTTCCTGGTGTGACTGTAAATGCAGACCTGAGCCAAAAACTCATCACCAAAACACCAATGACTTGTACATGGGTACAGTCATTTTAGACACTTCCAAAACTGTTGCAACAGAGATGGAAATACAATTTTTAAATACATGAATTATGTTCCCATCATTGTTGCCACAGATTTGGAAGTGCATTTTTCTGTTTACTTTTGTCTATATAGTGTATGTACAAGTCATTGGTGTTTGGTGATGAGTTTTTGGCTCAAGGTTCAGATGACATAGTCACACCAGAGGTAGTTCAGCTGATTAGACTCATTTTTATGCAGACCAGTCAAGTTCTTCCACACTGACTGAATCAATCATTTTCTTTTTGAACCTTGCCTTATACACAGAGGCATTGTCCTGTTAGAATAGAAAAGGGTCCTGTCCAAACTGTTGCTATAAAATTAGAAGCACACAATTTCCTAGAATATCATTATATGCTTTAACATTAAGATTTGTACTCATAGAAATTACTAAAGTAGTCAAACCTGTTCATTAGAAGGTGGCGACCCAATACTTTTGGCAATATAGTGTATTTGGCATGTTTTCCAACTTCTGAATGCTGATGATGAAGAGCTGTAGTACAAGGTCAGTAACTGAGCATTTCATCTAAGCTTTCATGAACAACATATAATCAAAATTGACCTTATATTCAGTGTTACTGCATACAAGAAAAATATTGTTGGTCCCACTTTATTTTAAGGTCTAATTCTCACTTTTATCTATTAAACTATGATTTTTGCCTCAATAAACTTCTAATTTGCTGCTTATTAGTAGTTAGTAAGGTAGTTGTTAAGTTTAGGTATGGGGTCATGCAGAATAAGGCATTAATATGTACTTTTATAAGTACTAATAAACAGACAATATTCTAGTAATATATAGTTAATAGTTAAAATTGGCCCTTCAAATAAAGTGTTACCATATTGTCTCAGTAAACTTTAATCAAGATGTCATAACTTCCCATTCCTCTAAAATTACTTCTTTGCCCACTTTTCATGATCTAATCAATGTAATTCTGAATTACATTATATTATGGAGGTAATATGAGTTGCAAACAGCAGTTCAAGACTGAGTGTGAGAACATGCCACTATTTCTGTGAGAACATGAGCCTTGACGTCTATTCCTGTCTCCTAACCACAGGGTTTGTCTGCCCTAAAAACGGCAAAGAATACCTATAAATCTTTCACTTGAACTACCTTCTTGTAATGTCAGACAGTAATTAAACAAACTGCTGGGCATGTTGGATATAACTCTCATGGTTCCATCCTCAGAATATATAACCCATTGGCAGACAGAGACATCAGGGGACCTCTGCTCACTGTTATAGTAGTTGGAGTGCGCGTGTTTGTATGTGTTTTGTGAATTCTGTCAGCACTGTTGCAGCATCAAAACTTGAAAAATGGCACTATTGACATCCCAAAAGACTAAAGTAAGACTTATACTCCTTTCATCTGCCTGAGGCACAGAATTGTTGCTTGTTTGGGCCACATAGGTTGTTGTTTGTTAGCATACAATGAGGTTTATCTTTTTGTACCATCTGCTGTGATGTGGTTTTGCTGGTCTTAATACGTCAGTTTGCTCATTGTGTACGTAGCATGTGTTCAGCATCGAACTGAATGAGAGCAACAGCCCCACTGAGGTAATCAAATACATTACAACGTCACGCTTGAGCTGCCAAGCAAAGCCCAGGATGAACTCATCGTTCCACTGGAACGCTGGTTAATATCCATACCTTGTGCCTCAGTGTCTCTGAGGTCTTTATCGCTTGCAGATCTGATTGAGTTTTCTGGAGAATGAAAGCCATTTATCGTGTTTGTAATTTTTTTTTTCTTTCGCTGTGTGGGTTGATCAAGTGAATAAAAGACGCTCAAGGAAGCAGGGTAAAGACCTGTTCATAGCACGAATGGTAGCTATAACGATAACTGTATTAGCATCCACACCAATAGTGCTCTGTTTATTATAAGCGTGTGCTAGAGTCATTTCGCTTGCAGCTTTAAATGCTCAAGCTCTTTATGTGTTTTATCATTCATCAGCTAAACAAAAATGGTTCTGAAATAGATTTTAACAATACTGCTTCTCTGTGTCATTATCATTATAGTTGTGGGGTGGATATCTTGTATTATATGTATTTATTTATTTATTTATTTATTTATTCATTCATTCATTCATGTGTGAATTATAGTAATAAACTTCATATAATTACAGTTTTTCACATTGGTACTCACTTTGGTACTATTTTCGAAATTCTTAAAAAATGCACCTTACTTGTGAAAACGGTATCAAAAAATAATGTAACTAATGCAGTTGACATAAAATCTATTATATTTGTAATAATATCTCTCCATTGCATTGCTTGCTTCATCTGAGATCCTTTGCGTATACTGTAAAAAAATAAATAAATAATAATTATAATTGGTATGAAAATTGCAAACCACTTCAGTAGAATCTACGTATATGGAAATTTTCAGATGTACCAAATGATTCATTGATTAACATAGATGCAGAGATGAAGATATGCATATTAAAATTTTGACAGAAATCGATTGTTGAGAGGCAGTTACTGTGAATGAACCGTGTATAGATGAAAAAAAGTGCATTTTTGATGAGATTTTTGAAAATAGTGAAAATAGCACCAATGCAATATTCAGTAGATATTTAAAATATTATTTACCATTGTTTTATAAACTTTAATTTAGTCATTTTTAGATCACACTATATTAAATAATAATATGTTTCATACAGCTCACAATTGATTATTGTGAAGTTAATCATAGAAAACAATAACAGCTAAACTTTCACACTTTCTGATGAATATTTAAACGATTCTTCTCTGCGCAAAACTGATGCAAAGGTTGTGAGTGGTTGCAGGGTTTCTTTCTCATTTGGGGCCTTATTATTTTTGCCTTAATGTAAGAGAGCAAGACGTGCTTATACTTGTCAATGTAAGTCTTCATGCAGTATTGTTAAATTGATGCAGATTGATGCACCACATTATAATGTTTACTCAGGAAGGCAATTTAGCATCTTCCTGTATTTTTAAGAGGCCACGGGACTGTTTCAGTGGATGTAATACATCCATTTAGTCTTACCATTGTTAGGTCATAAGGACCATTCCTATTATAGATTTTCATGTTCCCATGTCTTAATATATTAGATAACATATTCAACTCACAATTCTTAATCATGGGGATCATAATAGCAGTCTGTTATCACAGCATTACATTTTTTTTTTTTTTTTTTTGAGCAGATGTTGCTATTTTTCTAAAAAAAAAAAAAAA
>JAFVLL020030275.1:0-25085 GCA_021397915.2 Tor tambroides | reverse complement strand
GACACGCCCCGTTTTTATAGCATCAAATTACTAGCTAAAATCAAACTTATCACAAAAACAAACAATTGAACATATATCAGCGTGATAAAAACTACCTTAAATGACCAAAACCATATTTCGAAAAATTGTATTGGAAGTGTAATTTATTTTTTTATTTTGACTGAAGTCCCATTCGTTTACATGGAGAGGGCGGGGTTTATGACCTGTACTGCAGCCAGCCACCAGGGGGCGATCAAAGAGCCCGCAGCTTCACTTTTAAACTCGAGTGAGACACACCCGGTCCTGACTATCAGATAACACTGTTTTTGTAATCTAATCTATCAGAATGTGGATGAAATACTCTTTTTTTCCTTTTCTGGATCAGTGGTCTTTGTCTTCGCTATCTAATGCACAAGAATATAACCACTGACAAATTCTGAGTGATATATTACCACAGTACTTGTACTATTTTTACACTCCGTGCCCCATAATGTAAAGTGCTCAATTTGACCTTTCATTAGTGTGATGCATAGAATGGAAGAAATTCTCTGACCTCTGAGAGAGAAGATGTTTTTGCATAAAAATAGGTTCAAAATACAAAAATGATCATTCATTCTTGAAGTTTAAAACTAGATGACACTCACTAAATTGAACATTGTTTTGAGTGTAATTGTAAGGTCAAATGATAACTATCAATTTATTGCATTTATACTGTGTTATTATTTGAACAAGTTCACAAAGAAAAATTTCAGACAATTATGTTAAGGCAATTATGCATTAAGTTATTTTTTAAAATTCATTTTAATTTAATTTAATAACTTAGAGTTTAATTTCATTTTAAAATCATGCAAAATATAATTTAATTTCAAACTGATTTAAATCATTTATTTTTTTTAATTTAATTACATTTACATTTAAATCTAATTTACATTTTTAAAATGTAATTTAATTTAATTTTTAAAAATTATTTTTTAAATTATTACATCAAATGAAATATTAAATAAAATAAATATTGAGTTAAATTAAATATTAAATTACAAATTGGGTCCATTTTTACTTCCTGTTGACTGCATGCACCTTGTTCAGCATTATGGCTGATACTCAAGGTTGAATATTGGTTAAAGCTGTAACCTTTCACCTACAAAGCCAGATGTTTAACCACTGTGCGATAGAAAATGTGAAAGTATCACAACTGTGAGTACTTGTGAATACACACTTGGTGTGATGATGTGGTCAGTGTGTGAATGTGTTTGTCATGTTTTGTGTAGTGTGTCATCTTGCAGAGCTACAGAAGGCCTTGTTTCAGTGGGTTGTTCTTAACCAGAATATTCTACAATGTGGACTCTATGCTGGATTTGTGAGGCCTCTGGGACTGTGGAAACAGGTGACACAGGACACCTTTGTTGCTCTAGTGTGCGTGAGGAGCCTCTCTGTGAGCTTTCCAGTTAGCTCAAGGGCAGGTTTGGCTTTTGGAAAGTGAGTTTAGATGCATATGTGATGCCGTTCTGTGAAATTCACACTCCAGTGCAGAATGCCGGCCTCCACCTTGCCCTGTAGTACTCAACAAACACATGCACAAGAGGTCTTTTTCCTGCCTGGATTTACTTCTAGACCATTATGAAGGATTGGAGAGATGGAATGACTGACACCAAATCTTATTGGAAAAGTTTGTGTGATCTTGAGACGTCCTGTTGGCGTGTGTCGGAATGATTTATTGTGCTGTGAAGTTCTGAATGATGATGTTGTTGCAGGTGCTACCAAAAATGCAAGTGCCAGATCTTCATTCATCAGAGGAGATGGAAAAATTAAATAACTGCTGCAGATGTCCTACTATTTTCCATTTTCTTTTAGTTGAAAACTGCAGTTCGTCTCCAATCAGCAGCTCCCAAAAGCTGCTAATGTCATGTGACATATGACCACTGTTTATTCTCTGCAGTGAAGTAACAATGATATAACTTTGGATGACAAGCAGGATATTGTATATACTGCACAGGCATGTAGGCAGTGTGTTTGTCAGTATATGCATGTGTGCATATGGGTTTTACAATAAGTAATGTGTGACTGTTTTACAATCCCAGACAGATAAACCAAACTACTGACACTGTATGTTTCCTGGGTTGGAGTACTGTCTGATGTGTCTCAGGAATGTGAATTTCTGTTTCTCTTCATTTGCAGCTTTTGACCTGTAAGCAAAACTAGCACTGGCTTAGACTCACTGGAGCTGCTGCTTTTGTGAAAGATTTTCCACAATTCCGTTGTGCCAAATGACCTGGAGAAGATGCCGTAGAATTAACGTGGAAGTATAGCGTTACAATTATTTAGTTTTGTTTGTTTTTGGAATGAGTTTAAGCTCAAATTAATGAGAAAAGAATCACCAACCGCTAAAGCTGCTGAACAAATGCTAATTAATCTCATACTAATTACACAGACCACCTGATCCTGTCTAATCTGCTCATTATTGAGTGTGTGTGTATGTGTATGTGTGTGTGTGTGTGTGTGTGTGTGTGTGTGTGTGTACCTGTTTTTATATTAAACCTGAATACACACAGACTCATGGGGACTTGTGTCACGGTGGAGACCTAAATTGAGGTCCCCATGGGTAAACAAGCTCATAAATCATACACAATGAACTTTTTTGAAAATCTAAAAATGCAGAAAGTTTCCTGTAAGGGCTAGGTTTAGGTGTAGGGTTGGTGTAGGGCAATAGAAAATACGGTCTGTACAGCAGAAAAACAATTATGCCTATGGAGAGTCCCCACAAGGATAACAAACCAGACGTGTGTGTGTGTGTGTGTGTGTGTGTGTGTGTGTGTGTGTGTTGTATATGTGCATGTAGTTTGTGTCTAGGTCTCATATGACTTTGATTATTATTTCTTTTATTCAATTATGTTTTTATTAAGATCTTCTTGTACTTAATAATAATAATAATAATAATAATAATATATCATTTATATCTATAATTTTATTATATAATATAATTTATATATAAATATGAAAGTGTTTTGGTTGATATTGGATACTGAATTGTAGATGATTTTTCTGTCTGATTTTTTTTTAATATATATATCAAATAGGACATATAGGACAAACTTATATGACATTATAATATGGCATTATGATATTATAATATAATTTTGTTAAATGGTAATGTGTGTGTATATAATTATGTTTAATATATACAAATATGCACATTAATATTCAACAAAAATGTTTGTCATATAATTTGCTTATTATTATGCCTTCTGTTTTTAGGTAGTTGTGTTTCATTTGTGTCCATTGTTTATATATTGGGACTGTTAGGATGTTTCACATCCTAAGAAAAATACAGTTTCTTGTACATTTGACGTGAACATCTGGTGTGGTGGATGTGTGCATCTGTGTACGTGAGCATCTTTGTTCATGTGTACATCTCATTTTTGTGTGTAATCAGTGCTCTTAATGAGCATCTGTAATTAACAATCAACCAAAGACTTGTTAGCAAGTTATTCACTTCTTATTCTGTTTTTGTTAAATGATCTTTTTCATTCAAGTCTCTAATTTGGCCCCTCCTGCTAAACCAATAAAACAACCACCTCATCCGTCTCTGTCAGGTGAAGTTCATCTATCAAACTGTGAAACAATAGCTCATCAAATTGCAGACGCCTTCCAAACATCTAAAGCAAAATCAGATTCTAGCTCGTCTAGCAGCAACAACCACACATTGGTTTTGATTTGGTTCTGATGTGTTTACTTTCTCCAGCCGTTTGAAAGGAGCACATTTGGTCCTCTGGCAGTGGTGTGGGCCGACCAGAAAACCCCACTTGAAAGGGTTTGGTTAGACCCAAACCGTCCAAGTCCAGATGATTCTGCTTTGAGAAGGGCTCATTGGCCCTCCTCTTCCACACCGCACGGATTCTTCCGGAACAGCTAAATCCAAAGATGGCTTGTAAAATGCCACAAATAGTACTTTGAGTTCCTCTCCCATGGATTGGTGAAATTCGTCTTGAAATGTTTGTCTGAAGGTGATGAATGACCTTATGATGTTGCTTTCTTCGACCGAGCCAAATTGCATGGCAACAACTCGCTTTTAAACACATTCACTGCTTTTCGACTCCCTTTTTTACGGGATGACTAAATACATACTGAAACCCCAAAAATGAGACATAGTTGAGTGTAAGTGATCCTCTGTGGCGGGCTGCTAAAAGCCTTCATATTTCACTGGCTGAGTCACTGGGCCGCTCGACTCGTTTTAGATGCCAGTGAGGAAAGGGCCACACCGTCCAACACATGAGTTTAAGAGTTTAGTGTGTGTTTGAAAGCTGACAGCTTTGTTACTTACTTGGAAGTCAATACTGAAGCATCTTAAAAGTATGAAAATGTGTTTTTCTGAAAGTGTCTAAAAATCCTCCCCTTTGCTGTACCTTTGAAGTCTTATGCGCACTCGCATGTAAGTGCATGTTTAATGTCCATGATGTTTTATTGCATGTTTATGCAATTTATTCCCGTGATACAAAGCTGAATTTTCAGCATCTTTACTCTAGTCTTTAGTGTCACATGATCCTTCAGAAATCATTCTAATATGCTGATTTGCTGCTCAAGAAACATTTATTATTATTAGCAATGTTAAAAAAAGTTGTTTTTACTGTCACTTTTGATCAAATGAATGCATTCTTTCTACATAAAAGTTAATTTCTTCCAAAACTTGACCCCAAACTTTTACTGAATGGACTATATTGACTAATTTTATTGTTTTTCTTTTTTTGCCGATTGATAGCTCCCATTCACTTTCGTTCTGTAGTAACGTGCAACTTGGATTTCATGCAGAATATATGATGGTGAGTAAATGGTGACAGAAGTTCATTTTTGGTTAACTAATGCTTTAAGCTACCTGACTTTAAATCTAGCAGAGGGTTTTTCTTTATATGTCAGGCAGCAGTTTGGAGCTCTGAGCTGAGGACTACTGTTAAATCAATCAGCCCAGAATGAGAGCTACTGTTCCAAAGCACACACCATGACTTTTTCCAACACACACATCACTGTTCTGTTTCAGTGTTCAAGCATTGTACATTTGAGGCTTTGCTGATGAATCCACTTTTACACCTGGTATGAGCATCCGTCTTAGATGATCTGATCACAAGTGCAATGTTTCTAAGTATGCAAACTTTTAAATTGGGATTTGGAAAGCAAAAGCACCTTTCCAAATCCTGAGTCCAAAACTTTTTGTACTTTGAAAACATTTGTCCAAAAAGAAATATAGTGAATATCATTATGAATATCATTATCACTATTATTCAAAAGTTTGTGGTCGGTAAGTGTATGGTGTTTGTTTGTTTGTTTTGACATTTTAGATATAAGTCTCTTATGCTCTCCTAAGCTGCATTTATTTGATTAAAAATACAATAAAAGCAGTAATATTGTGAAAATTTATTACAATTTAAAATAATTGTTTTGTTGTTGTTCTGCTTAATATTTTAGTGGAAACTGTAATTTTTTTCCCAAGATTTTTTTTTTTTGCATGAATAGAAAGAACAGCATTTATTTGAAATATAATATTTACTGTCACTTTTGATCAATTTAATCCATCCTTGCTGAAAAGAAATATTAAATTCTTTAAAAAAAAAAACAACCTTTCTTACCCCTCACTTTTGAATAGTATTACAAAATTTCAAACCAAGTTAAAAACATACAAAAATTTGACACTTTGTGGTTGTAAAAATGTGGAATATTTCTGAGCATGACACATGTGTCAAAATACTTTTTTGGAACCACAGCACATGCTTGAAACTTTATGGAATATGCCTGAAATCACTTGACACATGCTGTAATTCACATTAAATAAAAGTATCTGCTAAATGAATAAATGTTATTTATTTGTAGATCATGTGAAGTATCATTTCATCTAGTGATCTCTGCAACTCTGCATTTGCTTTTTATTCTTTTTCTTCAGGATGCAATCGAACACCACAAGGACAAACAGAGGCAGAGAGAGAGGGAGAGAACATTCGACAGAACCGTGACTCCGGACCCCTGGGATGCCCTCCTGCTGAAGATGTGATACTGTGGGGTTATTTTAAGCAGCACATCGGACCTCATTCTGAATGCAAAGAGAGCCCAGAGAGCGAATAGGTGAGGAGAATAATATTTCAGAAGGGAGTTTAAAAGCAGCTTTTTCAGCTCAGTTTACCATTGCAGGCCCATTGACCAGAATCCTTTCCACCCTTTTTGATATTTAGAACTAAACAGTCTGTTTTTGCTACTATGGAAGCTTGTTTCCACCAAGAAATAAAAAAAGGTAACTGCAATGTTTAATCTCACTATTCTTTTTTTATTCTCATTATTGGCAGTTTACAATTCAAACTTTTTTCTGAGATTGAACTGTCCGAATTGTGAGATATAAACTCACAATCTGAAAAAATCAGAATAGTGAGATAAAAAGTTGCAGTTACCTTTTTTATTTTATTCTGTGATGGAAACAGAAAAACAGAATTATGATATGAACTCAAATTCTGAGAGGAAATTCAGAACTGCAAGATTTGAACTTGCAATTGCATGTTTATAACTTGCAGTTCTGAGGAAAAGAATTGAAAGATGTAAACTCAGAGTTCTGAGGGGAAAAAAGTCAGAATTGGGAGATTTAAAGTCACAATTCCGAAAAAAAGTTCAAATTGTGAGATATAAACCTGCAATTGTGAAGTAAAAAAAAGTCATAATTGTGAGAGAAATTCACAATTAACTTTTTACAAATTTTTTAAATTCAGTTTAACAGAATTGCGAGATATGAACTCAGAATTCAGAGGGAAAAAAGTCAGAATTATAATAGATAAACTTGCAATTGTGAGTTTGTAACTTACAATTCTTAAGAAAAATGTCAGAATTATACCTGCAAATCTAAAAGAAAAGTCTGAATTGTGAAATTGTGTAAAGCTGCAATTGGCTTTTTATTCTGTGACAGAAACAGGTACAACAGAATTGTGAGATGTAAACTCAGAATTCTGAGATAAATATCAAAATTGAGGGAAAACTGAGGGGGAAAAAAGTCAGAATTACCTTTTTAGTAAGCATCCATATGCTACTGTCTCTTTAAGACTTCTAAATGTAAATGACCTGTTTTGACAGTCATATCAAATATGTTTCATTTGAAAGAATACATTGTGAAAAGCACTACACACAGTAGATTAACATAAAACTATTCCCAGTCTTCAAATAAAATGAAACAGCAGCAGAGTTTACATTAGGACACGTCTCATTAGAGAAAATCATTCATATTTTAAAGACGACTTCAAAGGGACCTGACATCAGATACGGATTGTTTGAGATGCCTGCTGTGACATATATCGAGACTCCAGCATGACTGTTGTGCACTAACATAACATGCTCTATGCTGGGTGCCTCGCAAAAGGTTTCATTCCTGGCTCACACTTCTGGAGCACAAAGGGAAAAGAGGAATCTTGCCCTCATCCGTCATGCCAATCCCTGCCACAAAAGAGCTTCATTTAGGAGGCTTTAGACCCTGCCAGCTTGAGTGTTGGTTGCTGCAGCCTGTAATTTGCAGCCATGCAGATACTGGAGCGCTTTTTCTAGCTGGTGACGTCAGTGTGAGCGCCCAGACTGAGCCTTCTTTTTCTCAGGCATGGAATAATTGTGTTTACCGGAACATTTAGCATGTGGCACAGATGGATTGTTACATTAGCTGTAGACAAGACGTTGAATAACCAAATGACCTTCGTTTTGCAGAAATAAACAGAGAAACTGGCACAAACACGCGCACACACACGTGCACGCTCAAATACACTCACAGGAATGTTCGTTTTTATTACAACACTGTTTAAAAGTTTGTGGTTCATAAAATTTAGAACTATGTATGTAAATATGTATAAAATAATGGTCAAATGTTTGGAATGATTAAGATTTTTTTTGTTTTTGAAGTTCTCTTATGCTCACCAAGGCTGCATTTATTCTATAAACATACAGTAAAAACAAATATTTAAAGTATTTTTCTACTAAAATATAATTTAATTTATTATATAATTTAATCATGTGATGGCAAAGCTGAATTTACAGCATCATTACTCCTGTTTTTCAGTGTCACATGATCATTCAGAAATCATTCTAATATGCTTATTTGCTCCTGAAGAAACATTTCATATTATTGTCGATTTTGAAAAAAGTTGTGCGGCTTCATATTTTTGTGGAAACTGGGATACATTTTCTTTGATGAATAAAGTTTATTTAAAATAGAAATGTTTTGTAACATTATAAATGCCTTTACTGTCACTTTTGATTCATTTAATACATCATTCACGAGTAAAATGTATTAATTATTATTAAAAAATATTGAATATAAATTTATTTAATATTACTGACCCCAAACTTTACATTTCTGCCATTAAATTTATTTAAAATTAAATTTAATTAAAATTTAAAAACTGCACATTACAAAAGTCACATTTATTAATTAATTCACATTTATGATCACAAATACAAAATCTAAAATTATATATATATATATATATATATATATATATATTGTGTTTAATATTAATTGTTTGTGTATGAAATCTCAATTGCATTGAAGGATTTGGCCACCCAGAACACCTTGATATTCATTTATGAAAAGTATAGCAACACAATAAATACTCCTCAGTAACCATATAGCAAAACTACAATCTTGAAAAATCAGTGCTTTTCTTTTAACCATTGTATTGGAAGTGAAGAGGGGGGCATCTCTATATTCATTGTGCTTGAATAGAAGCATTGTGTACAGTATCCAGGTGCCGAGGTGTGTCTTTAGTTTGCTGAGCTAATAAACAAACCAATCTGAAAATGATACAAGCTCAAAGCAGATTGAGCTTTATATCCAATAATGACAGTTTCAAAGAGTCAGCAGGCAGGCTGTGGGTGGATCACGGCTTACAGTAATGTTTATAATACAGAGTTGCATTTCATAGATGCAATAAACGAACATGATATTTATAGCTGTGTTCTTTATAAATGAATAATTCACAAACTTCTAAAGCAAATTTACTAAACAGTATAGCAGCACTTCAAAGTCTCACAATCCAGTTTAAGTAACCTAAAAATGAGCTGGAATAGCCCTGCAGTATGAGTAATTCAATTTTTAATTCAAGGTTTTTTTTTTCTTCAGCGTAAACATTCCTCTTTTCTATGTAATATAGGCTCATTATAGAAATATAGAAACCATGAAAATAGTCCAAACACAACCTGGTCTCATGACAAAAACGTTCCTCCGGGAACTTTTTTGTAGGACGTGAAATACGTACTGCTATGGAAGCCTGTTTCCGCCACTGAATAAAAAAATAAAAAAGGTAACTGCGACTTTTTCTCTCACAATTCTGACTTTTTTTTCCCTCACAGTTGTTAGTTTACATCTCGTAATTCTGACTTTTTTTCTCAGAATTTTGAGATATAAACTGGCAATTCTGACTTTTTCTCAGTATTGCGTGATATAAACTTGCAGTTCTAAAGTCAGAATTGCGAGATATAAACTTGAAGTTCTGAGAAATGAAGTCAGAATTGTGTGATAAAAACTTGCAATTCTAAGAACATATCAGTCTTTTTTTCTCCTCAGAAATGGACTTTATAACTTGCAATTGCAAGTTTCTATCTCACAATTCTAAGAAAAATGTCACAATTGTGAGTTTATATGATGCAATTCTGAGAAAAAATTCAGAATTGTGAGTTTATATGACGCGATTCTGAGAAAGTAAGTGAGAATTACAAGATAAAAAGTCGCAATTACCTTTTTTATTCAGTGGCAGAAATGGGCGATGTGAAATGTCCACTGGGGGCGCTAAAAGTGTGTTTGTTTATTTTCCCCGGAACAGATGAACGTATATGATACGTTTTATGTGATGTTGGTTTTGTACGTCACCGCAGTTCTGACTTGAAATGTCCATTGAGTGGCGCTATAACTCTAATGTTCTGTGACATTTTAAAATAACGTACCATCTGCACTACACCTAAACCTACCCAATAGCATGAACAAAAGCGAATGTGGCGTAAAAACGCAATCGCAACCATGCCGTTTTAGCTTGTTTTTTAATCGCTCATCTTTTAGCTCTTTCATCATGAGTCATGTTTTTGATGGGATTCGTATCCAAGGATTCCATATCCTAAGTTCAATTCCGTCCCGGCTGAGCTACCGAGCAAGCTTGTTATGTCCAGAAAGTGAAACATACGGAGCTGTAATCATAACTGTGTATGAAAACAATTACAAGTGCTCGCCGTTTTACCACCTCTAGTGTTCATTTCTGTTGGAAACTGCAGTGATATGTACTTATTGGTACGTATTTCCCGTCTTGTGAAAAAGTTCCCAGAGGTACGTTTTCGTCATGAGATCAGGTTGTCCAAATAATATTTCAAGTCATTTGGAGGCATATGATTGTTTTAAATGAAGAACATGAAAATGTATTTGTTCCCATCAAATAAACGCCCATATCAGCTATCATAGAAAAACAGCTTAGTTGTTGTAGATAAGACAGCTTAGAGTTAGTTATGTCTTTGAGATGACTGAATATGTTCACTGAGCTGAAGTGTTTTCACAGGTGTCCTGTCATTGTGTGTTTGTTTGCTGAGGGAAACCCGCACATGAGCATGAGCAGACGTGTTTACTCAACGTGACATCATACTGCTGTAATTCAAATATATAGTGATTTAGAAAACAAGATAATGAGTCACCAACACTTCAGTTCATGCTAGCTACTCTACACAGGTGGACTGTACTGGATGCAGTTTGAGAGATCATCTCTTCTGACAGAATTTATTTACAGGAAATGGTCGGGTTTGTCCTGTGTGCTGATAAGAATCTGTAAGACAGAAGCACTAGACTGGTCATTGTCTGGTGGAGAGAGTTGCGAGGAAGTCATCAAGCCATAAGCACAGCAGGGGTGAGAGACACGGGCTGATAAGGAAATCCAGACAGCAGCATCCCGATTGACCTTGTTTGTGTCCCGGCAGAAATGTGTTACACCTTTTTACACTGCCTGAGAGGATCCGCTTGATGAAATGGCAGTGTGCAATGTATTATTCACTGAACAAACATGTGAGGTTCATGTGCTCATGGTATACTGTATTTACAACCTGATCTCATGATGATAACGTACCTGTGGGAACTTTTTTTTTGCAAGACATGAAGTATGTACCGCCATGTACGTTTCGTGACATATTCGATGTGAAATGTCCACTGAGTGGTGCTAAAAGAGTGTTCGGTTTTTTCCCGGAACAGATGAACGTGCATTTTATGTGACGTTGGTTTTGTATGTTTCATCGCAGTTCTGACTTGAAATGTCCATTGAGTGGTGCTATAACTCTAATGCTCTGTGACATTTTAATATAACATACCTTCTGCACTACACCTAAACCAACCCGATAGTATGAATAAAAGCGAACGTGACGTAAAAACGCAATCGCAAGCATGCTGTTTTAGCTTGTTTTTCAATCTCTCATCTTTCAGCTCTTTCAGCATGATTCATGTTTTTGATGGGATTCGTACCCAAGGATTCCACATCTTAAGTTCAATTCCATGCCAATTAAGCTACCAAGCAAACTTGTTACAAAAAAGATTACAAGTGCTCGATGTTTTACCGCTTCTAGTGTTAATTTCTGTTGGAAACTGCAGTGATATGTACTTATTGGTACGTATTTCGCATCTTGCGAAAAAGTTCCCACAGGTACGTTTTCATCATGAGATCAGATAGCATATTTCTTTTAATGCAAATTTAAGCAATAAAGTACAAAGGTTTGGGGTCAGTAATTTTTTAAATTAATACCTTTATTGGGTAAGGAAGATCAAATGCGACAGTAAAGACATTTATAATATTACTAAATATTTCTGTTATTACATTCTGTTCTTTCTATTCATCAAACAATCCTGAAAAAAATGTATAATGGTTTCCACAAATATATAAATGTTTTCAACGCTGATAATAAGAAGAAATGATTGTTTAGCAGCAAATCAGCATATTAGAATGATTTCTGAAGGATCATGTGACTCTGAAGACTGGAGTAATGATGCTGAAAATTCATCTTAGCATCACAGGAATACATTATATTTTAAAATGTATTGCATTATAAAACAGTCATTTTAAATTATAATAATATTTTATGATATTGCTGTAGCTACTGTAACTTTTATAAAATAAACATAGCCTTGGTTTGCATAAAACTTAATATTAATAAAAAAAAATGTCTTGGCGACCCCAAACTTTTAACTATTCTAATGTAGCTTTTTATTAGAACTTTTGTGAAGTTAGTTCCATTATTTAATTTAATTTAATTTAATTTTATTTTATTTTAGACCTTTTTTTTTAAAGAGAAATCGGGGGAATACAATACAGCAATAAAACATAAGAGATCACACCACCTGAAATTCTCATTAGTCAATGAATGACTGTGTGCCAGATTGTTTTGCAGCAAAAATGTACAATTTTGCAACTTTCAATCACATGACAGCATCACTTTTGCAAGCTCTATCACCTTTTCCTGTGTCCTTGCGATTATTGACATCACTGGGTTTGCAGCAATTTCTGATGCAGCGTAATCAGTAGGTGCTTTTAAAATCATAAGGATTGTTGTTTATTTGCTAATAGTTTCTTCAAACTTCTCAGTATCTTCCATAGATTCAGTGTCTTCAATAATTAACCCAGTGATTAGTTCTTCCTCAGATGTGCTAACTGATGCAGCTTGGTTACTTTTAAACGTGAAAATTTCTTGTGTACTCTGACTCCTGGACGTTGCAAAACACCAAGTGAACTCTTGCCACTTTTTATGTATTGTAGTGTCTGAGACTGAAACTAACCACTGTACCACATTTGGGCTATAATTAATCATAGTTTTAGTTATTGCTCTTAAATTGTCAGTTCTGTTTTTGTAATAATTTCCCTAGAAGTTGTATCAGTTCCATTGCTTTAGGCCATGATGCAATACAATGCAAATTAAAAAGCCATAAATACAGTATGTTTGAGTGTAGCATGGTCATGACTCATCATGAGCAGATCATTCTGTCATGAACTTAAATGTGATCTCAGTATGAGAGTCATTTATTTTTGGTTTATTTATTTATCCTTACCCATGTGAGGAATGCACACTACACTGGAATAACTTCATAAGTTAAGTGTTTTGTTGAAGATCACAAGAGAAGTGTGATCTAGGATCAGACCCACAACATTCATGACATCATCACAACGCCTGAACCACTAGAACTAGTACTGTTGAACTCGTGTCTTCAATCCAGCAAGTAATTACCACAAACACACAGCATATAAAAGCCCTTCTGCTCTGTGGATGACCACTGACACCATGTGATACCTCAAAGAGGAAATTATGAAGTTTTTTTATTTGCTTTGTAATTTGTATTATTTATTTATTTATTTATCTATTTGCTTTTTAAATTGTGCACTTTTAATTTGTGCTATTTATTTATTTTATTTTATAAAATTGATTTGCTTTGTAATGTGTGCTATTTATTTATTTGCTTTTTAAATCGTGTGCCTTTAATTTGTACTATTTATTTATTTTTGTAATGTTTTGCTATTTATTTATTTATTTAGGTGCTTTTTATTTATTCATGTGCTTTTATTTGAGCTTTATTTAGGCATGTCTTTATGCCCTCTTTATTTATTTGCTTTTTTATTATTTTATTTTCAGGGGCACCCGAAAAGAAACATAAACGCAATGTTTAATATAAACTAGTGAGACGTTCAGTATTTCTTTAATATCTCAATTGTTTCTACAAGACAGCAATGAGCTGACATGGAGAGTAAATGGAGATGTTTGGTGTCTCCTGAGAAACAATGACAGTAATCTCACATGTCCTGTTTGAAAAGAGGTCTCAACATTGTCTTAAATTGTTCTTACATATTCCAAGATACGTGCAATCAAAGGTCGGAGATCTCAGTATAATATTGATTATGACGAAGATACTTAAATAAAACATGACTAAAATCTAAAAAGAGTAACTGTAGATTTTCCCCCAAAAAGTAATCTTTCCTTAAGTGTGATGAGTGACTTTACAAGTTGCTCTTGTGGAAAGTTTCACAGCCTCTTTTGTGGCTCAATCCATCTGTGGTTTGTTAAATGTCTGCAAAAACTTGTTCAGATCTCATGAAGCCAGAACACGTGAAACTCTTGAAACAAACACGTTAAATGACCTATTAAGACATCTGTCCTTATTCTGAGGGCAAACAGGTTCTGTGCTTCTATATGAAACAAATACACCCCAATTTCACCCTCCAGTTGACAGAATCAGATGAACTTTGTTTGCACAAATGTCTTTGAAACTTGTCTTTGTAATTCTTCACTCTTTATCTGAGCTGAGATGAGAAGAACCTGAGCTGACGGTATTTCAGTCAGCCGTGTCCCGTGTTTCTATATGATCATCACAGCTGCTGACTGGAGAGCCTCCATCTGAAGGACACTGTCTGTGTTTGGTAAGTCAAGCATCACTGTTACTGCTCAGAATTACAGTTAGCGATTTGAACAAACCCCTATCCCTAAGTATAAAACTCTGATGTACGACTCATCGTAAACAGTTTATGCCTCAGACAAAAATGAGAAATTATGTGACTTAAGGAGAGATGTGTTACTTTTATAAGCAACTTTGTCTAGCAAGAAAAAAATACCCTAACAACTGCATAGTAATATGCTGAATACTATTGTAAACACCTTATAAGACACATAGCGACATGCTAACAACCACTCAGAACAACTTAGCAATCTCAAAGAAATGTTCCAACAACCACTCAAAACACCTCAGCAACTACATAGCAACGTGCTAACAACCACTCAGAACACCTTAGCCATCTTATACTGACATGCTAAAAAACACTTAAAACACCTTAGTGACTTCATAGGTATGTGCTAACAGCCACGCAAAACACCTTAGCATCCACTACCAATGTTAAAAAACCACTCAAACAGCCTAGTAACAATCCAGCAATGCCTTAACCAATCAGAACACAATACTAATTGCATATAAATGCACAAACAAACACTCAGAACATCTAGAAACCACCAACAACCCAAAACACCATAGAAACCAGCTAGCAATGCCTTACAACCACTCAGAGTACTATACTAATTACATAGCAACACACTAACAAACATTGAGAACATCTGGCAACCACTAACAGCCTAGTAACAACCCAAAACACCCTACCAACTACCTAGCAATGCCTTAACCAATCAAAGTACAATACTAATTCCATAGAAACATACTAAAAAACACTCAGAACGTCTAATAACCCAAAACTCCCTAGCAACCACCTAGCAATGCATTAACAACCAATCAGAGTACAATACTAATTGCATAGCAACACACAAACAAACAGCGAGAATGTCTGGCAACCACCAACAGCCTGGTAACAACCCAAAACAACCTAGCAACCATCTAGCAATGCCTTAACCAATCCGAGTACAATACTAATTGCATAGCAATGCAATAATGAACACTCAGAACATCTATCAACCACCAAAAGCCTAGTAACAACCCAAAACACCCTAGCAACCAGCTAGCAATGCCTTACAACCAATCAGAGTACAATACTAATTGCATAGCAATGCACAAACAAACAGTGAGAATGTCTAGCAACCACCAACAGCCTGGTAACAACTCAAAACACCCTGGCAACCACCTATCAATGCCTTAACCAATCAGAGCACAATACTAATTGCATAGCAATGCACTAAAACAGACACTCAGAACGTCTAGTAATCACAAACAGCCTAGTAACAACCCAAAACACCCTAACAACCAGCTAATATTTCCCAAGCAGCCACACACAACACCTTAGCAGCCACCTAGTAATGCCTTAACAACAATCACAACACAAAAGTAATTGCATAGCAACACACTAACAAACACTCAGAAGGTCTAGGAACCACATACAACCTAGTAACAACTCAAAACACCCTAGTAACCACCTAGCAATCCCTTAAGCAGAACACAATACTAATTGCATAGCAACACAATAACAAAGACTCGGAACGTCTAGCAACCACCAACAGCCTGGTAATAACCCAAAACATCTTAGCAACCAGCTAGTAATTCCCAAGCAGCCATACACAACACCTTAGCAACCACCTAGTAATGCCTAGTAATACCAACAGCTTGTAACAAACACTGAGAACATCTGGCAACTACAATCAGCCTAGTAACAACCCATAATATCCTAGCAACCACCTAGCAATGCCTTAACCAATCGAAGCACAATACTAATTGCATAGCAACATACTAAAAACCACTCAGAACATCTAGCAACCACCAACAGCCTAGTCACAACCCAAAACACCTTAGCAACCAAGATGCCTTAACCAATCAGAACACAATACTAATTGCATAGCAAGGCACTTACCAACACTCAGAATGTCTAGCAACCGCCAACAGCCTAGTAACAACCCAAAACACCCTAGTAACCAGCTAGTAATTCCCAAGCAACCACACACAACACCCTAGGAACCACCTTAAACTAGTAAAAGTTTTAAATGTGTTTCAGCTGCGATTGTGGTAGATGTCTGAATTTAATCATTAAATTGTGCTGGCAAATGCATCAAAGGCTGAAGCGCCTCAGACAGAGCTTTGATATTTAGCGCAGGTCGTGGAGAGTGACGTCATACGTGCAGATCATTTCTTGCTGTCCTGCTATTATGTCAACTATGTAATTCTGGATAAGTTGTCAAAACCATAATTGTGATTTAAAATTGAAACTGGATGTCTGCATCATCCCTCGTTGATGACATCTACTGCACGCGGATCTTAGTCATGTCTGATTGAATGAGGGGAATTCTGCGTTTGAAAATCCACCCCCTCGGGGGGCGTTTCATCAAAGCCAGGAGGACTTACACCTTCACGTTGTGACAAGAATATGATAGGCCTCGCTCAAACGCTATGTGTCATTGAAATTAATGGGATATTCTTGGAACCAGGAAAAAATGGCAGCGTTACACCTCCTTTTTTAACTCTAGGTTGCCTGGAGCGAATTCTAGACCACCGGTTCCCATGGAGGCTGATTTTGATTGACAGGAGGGTCTGTTTGATGTCACAGACCCTTTGTCAAATGGACAGATCATTGTCAAAGAAGCACAGGCTAACAAAGACACTGTAATCATTCGGTTGTCTTTATAGTGCATAATTACAAGATTCCATAACAGCAAACTGTAATTATGGCAGTTTGGGGTCAGTAAGAATTTTTTTTTTAAAGCATTGGTTTCTTCTTTCTTAAAAAAACAAAAACAAACAAATAACATTATGTGTGTGTGTGTATATATATATATATATATATATATATATATACTGTATATATAATTTAAAAAAAAATTTTTTAAATAAATGCTGTTGATTTCATCAAAGAACACTGAAAAAAAGTTTCACAGTTTCCACAAAAAATATGAAACAGCACAACTGTTTTCAGTGTTAATAATGAAAGTTTCTTCAAATCAGCATATTAGAATGATTTGTGAAGCATCATGCGACACTGAAGACTGGAGTAATGATGCTGAAAATTCAGCTTTGCATCACAGAAATAAATTACATTTTAAATTATATTAAAATAGGAAACAGTTATTTTAAATTGCAATACTATTTAGCAATATTACTGTTTTTACTGTATTTTTTATTAAATAAATGTAGCCTTGGTGAGCCAAAATCATTAAAAAAAAAGATTTTGAATAGTGTACATGCTTTTAACGGTTAACATCTGTCTGGATAACTTACAGACTGCAAGCAGTAACAGCATTTCTTGCTTATTTTGAAACCAAAAGCGTATGTACAAGTTCCTTGGAAAAATTGGATATAAAGGATGCTTTCCATTAAGTGTGTGATTTGATATGTCTTGCAATGCCAGAAGAGAAATTCCCTTCATTAAGATCAGAGCGGGGTTTAAGTGTATATGAGTAATCTGTGAGTAATCAGGCTGAAAGTCAGAGGGTTTGGTTTCCGTAGCCTTAGGGCTGTGTTTTAGTCTCAGGCAGGTATGGGCAGGTCTCCCACAGGTGTCTCTACTACAATCAGTTTCATATGGAATGATCTTACAACTGATAAGCTAACAGGTCAAACAAGGTTAAAGCTTTAAAGTCCCACATCAGTAGCGTTTTCAGCCTGTTATTTGTTAAACACACTGTAAAAAAAATTCCGTAAAATTTACGGTAAAAAACTGGCAGCTGTGGTTGCTGGAATTCTACCTTAAAAAATACGGTAAAAATGTTTTAGGTTTTAACTTAAATTTACAGTTAAATGCCGTAATTTCTTTAACTGATATAATGTTAATATTCCAACCTATTAAAGTACTGAAATCTGTTTTGTACCTTTGAAATACACTGATAACCACCAAGTGCAGGTGGTGATGAGAAAGTCACATGATGAACCAAAGCCCATCACAAGCAGCTTTTAAATAATAACATATATAGAAGGTGCACAGTGTCATTCACACAAGCACTAAACACCATCATGGTGAGACTCATTAAACTGAAATATGCAATAAACATTAATTTAACAACATTAGATGTAACATACAACTCTAATAAACACAACTGATAAGAAAAAACTAAGAAGAAACATAGTTATTTCAAAGAAAAAACATCAAATTCAAACAGAATTTGAAATGCAATGCAGGGAATTCTGGGATCGCCAGTTTACGGTTTTTCCCTGTAAATTTTACAGGAACTTACTGTTAACCATTTAACAGGTTTTTACTGTAGCATTTTCACAGTTTTTTACTGTTAAAATCACAATAATTTTTTACAGTGCATCCTCAGGAGAGACTCATGTGAAGGCTGCCTATCAGTGAGTTACAAAGCGAGCCGTTTTCTGTTTGAACTTTTCTGAATGAACTTTTGAATCTCTCCCTTCTCGCTTTGGCAGAGAGAGAGTGATAGCTTTGCATCACTTGCATGGAAACAGGTGAGTTTTTGAAGAATATGTTGGGTTCAAACTGAAAAAATAAAAATAAAAATACACAAAAGCACCATAAAAATATGATACAAATAATTCATGTGACTTTTGAAGGTTTTTCACAAATCAAATATGGTACCATTAGGCTTTTTGCATTAGGTTGAGAGTTGAGATCTACAGTTACGATTTCTAGTAATCAGTGGCTTAGATTTTAAGCTGTTCATCCTCAAAATCATATAACTTCAGAAGATCTCTAAAAAAATGTAAGGACTATTTTATAGTGCTTTTTGTCATTTTGGAGCTTGACTGCTAGGATATTCTGTAAAAATTCTGAACTTAAGGCAAGTAAATTAAATTATTTTATTTTATTTTGGGGGGTACCTGTGGTTATCAGCATTTATTAAAGGCTGCAATTTAATTAAATACTGCACATTTTAGAGTGAAGTGTGCAGCTCATTTATTATATTATCAAATATTCTCTTTTTTTTAGATGTTACACTACAGTTGTAAGCTATTATTATATCAATTATTATTTTTGTCTTCATTTTTAGAATTAGCTGCTGCTTAGCTACGTGTTGATGATTCCAGAAATTTCAGGAACTGTTCATAAATAAATTTTAAAAAAAAGATTTTGTATGTTTTTAGCACTAATTTAATTTATATATACAATAAAATATTTTAATATTGTTTTCAAATATAATAAAAATACTTACACTTAACTTAAAAATTACAACTTAAACTTGGAAGTTTTCTGAAGCCCTTTGAACCAACGTATATGACAATGAACCACCAGCAAAAAATAGAAAAAAGTAAAATAAAAGGGGGAATTTAGGGTGATGAATAGGCCTGGTGTCGAGTTGCATTTGTTCAGTGGGGTCTGTGGTTGTGACTCAGGCTGGGACTTGATCGTTCCAGTGAATCGGGTCACTCTGACAGCTGTAATATTCAGATGAGCTGCACACAATGTGAGTCACCTGAAGAGATCAAAAAACAGACAATGTGAGGATCCAGAAAAAAGTATGAATAGATAGATACTGCACGCTTCCAGCCATGTCACTCCCTTAGATTCAGTAACACATTAACAACAACCGACACACATTTAGGATTTAGATGCAGCAGCTGCAAGAATCTTTTTTGGAGGTTCATTCAAAAAGACAATTCACATATTGCTGAAGAAAAATTTGCAACACCACACAAATGTATCGAACATAATTTCTAAATGGAAGGATGGATAAAATATTATTTGTAAAAATATTATCAAAAATAAAGTTTTTTTAAAAATCTATTAAGCAGTTTTTAAAACAGAAGCATTACATTTGAATAACTGTATGAAGATACATTCAGTTTTAAAAGAATAATTTTTGTACATATTGAAAAATAAATATATTTTTTATCTATTAGACAAACACTACAGTTGATTGCAGCTCATGAAGGTGTTTGTTCAAATATAAAACGAGTATTTGCGTAGTTCTTTGTTATATTTTATTTTAGTTATTTATTTTTATTTATTTATTTTTTGTTTCTTTGTTTCTTTGTATTTTATCATATGACCTACGATGTTTCATGTCTAATTGTAGATGTACTCTGATATCACAGAGCTGTTGGACACTGGAAAACTACTGGGTCAATCAGTACAATGTAAGTTCACAGCGCTATCTGCTGGATACGGTGAAAAAGAACAAGTTATTTTACTACATGGAATTTTCCATAAGCAATTTTCATTGTGTCAGAAAAGACACATGAAATATCACAGTAAAGTTCGATGGTTGTTTATTTATTTTGCCTTTCAGCATACCTCATTAAATTCAAGGCTGAAGGAACCACACGGGAGACACGGGTGTGTTTGTGATATGCAAATCACATGGTTGTTTGTTATGGTAATTTGTACCCCTAACCTGACCAAGACCAAATTACTGTCTGTGCCATTTAAGATAAATGATGAATACGTTATGCAAGTAATAAATGGTATTACTTTATTATACCCATCTTATTTAGCTGCAAAGCACTTTTTGTTCTTCATTTGCACAAAACTGAATGACTGATACTCATTACTCAGTCATGCCTGAATTAATTTCTGTCACTTTTAAGTTTGTATACATGCAGTCCCACAGTGCCTTTGGAGCTGAATGATTCCTTCTGCCTTTGGAAACACACCCTTTGGCCCTTTACAGGAGCTGGGATTTCTTCACAAAAGGTCCAGTGTCAGGTGTTTGCCTTCAGACTATTTCATCCAGTCCTTTGGTGTGGTGTCCTCTCCTCACGTGACCTGCGATTCGGCCATTATTTGATATTGTTTCTACAATAGAGTGTTTACAATGAGAAAGCAGAAGCTGAGAGGTTGGGTTTGTAAGGTAATACAACAAGCGTAGGCTTAAATGTCAGGCTGATAAATAGTGGAAAAATGATCAGGGTGTGTGTTTGAGGAACAGAAGCTGCTCTGCTTATGTCACTGTCCCATTAAAAATCCCTTTAGTTCATGCCCAGATTTTTTTTTCAGAGTCCAGTAAACTTGTTCCAGGAACCTGCTTCATTGTCCTTCAAAAAAAAAAAATCAAAGGATCTCTCTTTTGACTTTTATATTCAATATTACAGATCAATAGACATTTAATGTGAGGTTGCATCTTTTCTGATTGGTGGCACATTTTGGCTTAATATATTTCTGTGCTTTGGCACATGTAATATTATGTATGTGCAGTTATAGAGAACATATTTAAGCCTATAATCTCTTCCACAAAGTGCTAGGAGCTTTAGGAAAGCTTCTTCAGTTTCTTTAGGAAATGCTCAGACATTAATATTACTTCTTAATGTCTACGCTTCCTAGACGACATTTAAAATTAAACCCTGTCAGATCCCTGTCCTAAAATGGATCTGTTTTATTTCACAGGAATTTTCCAGAACAGCAACACCTTATCTCAGTCAGCAGGGCAACAGCAAGAGGAGATGAGACTAGCAGAAAATATTCTAGTGCAGTTTCAACGGTGACTGTAAAAAATCCACTTAATTATGATGATCAATTTAAATGTTAAATTATATGTGGTATGATATAATAAAAATTATTATTATTATTTAATATTAAATATTTAATTTATATAAAAATATACAAATTAAATATACAAATTCATATTATTTTATATAGAATCTGAATAAATTTAAACCATGCATAATCTAAACATTATTATTATCAATAATATTAATAACCACAAAAGGTTATTGTTTTATTATTAATATTATGAAATTATTTAATATTGCATACATTACTACAGTTATTTCATTATTATTTAGTATTCAATATTTAATTGCTATTTAAATATACAAATTCATAGTTTATATATAATGTGGTTTAATTTATTCTATGCATAAGCATTATTATCAATAATATTAATAACAGTAAAATGATCATTTTATTTTTGATATGAAATTAACATTACATTAATTACTATTAATAATAATAATAATAATACATATTTATTGATATGTAAATATATAAATTCATATTATTTTGTATAGAATCTGGCTTAATTTAAACTGTGCACAAAGCATTATTATTAATAATATTAATAGCAATATATTAATATTAAATTAATATCGCACAAATAACAAAAAATATTATCATTAGGAGTAGTATTTATTTAATATTAAATATTTAATTAATATTTAAATATACAAATTGATATTTTTATAGCATCTGGTTTAACAACCTGCTACTTAAATTGAATTTAGAATTGTACTCTCTCTTTCTCTAATTCTAAGTTCAGTGCAGAATGAATTCAATATATTTTATTCATTCATAAACTGCTGTATTTGGTTGTAATGTGAATGTGACGTTCACCTCCCTTTAAGAGCGCTGCGCCTTTAAGAGCCAAGCAGAAGCGCTGTCTTGTGTGTGTGTGAGAGAGAGAGAGAGTATGTGTCTGTCAGCCGTACCCATCATGGCCCCTGAGCAGCAGCTGATCAGACGGACCGCCGCTCCGCCATCCTCCTCCAGCGAGCAGCGGCACCGGTGAAGAGGCTCCATGTGTCCCCCATCCTCGGTCAGATATCTGAGCAAGAGGGCCGCGCTCCAGCCGCCCAGCGCGAACATGAATAAGGATTATTCCATTAATCTATCGGTGCAGCAAGTGCTCAGCCTGTGGGTCCAAGGCACGGTACCGACCCTACAGCACTTCACAGGTACGTTCATGAGGAGAAAGATCCGGTGAAACGGGTTCTTGTGTCTCATCCAGCCGAGCGCACACGCCTCTCCACACCGGCCAGTCTATTGTACCGGCAGATGCGCGCATCCCATCTGAACAAGGTCACACTTCACATCACACTAACTATGTGCTTACATGCCAAATTAATTATGTAGAATATTTAGTATTGCATGCATTACTTAATACCTGTTATATTTTATATTAAGTGTGTATTGCCAGTCCAACATATTATAGCAATACCATGGTACTTACTATGATACTGATTACCACATTCATCTGTTGTGCTACTAACATCATAGTACTGTGAGTGATATAGTATTACCATGGTAAAAATATGATTTTACTTTAGAACATGTTCATAAAACATGGCAACATGCCAAAGTACTTTTTGTAAGAGCGACAGTTTCTGTAAATAAAATGCTACATTAATATAGTAATCGTTTGGTATTAAGGTATTGTATTGCATCCATTACTTAATATCTATTACGTAATATTTTAAGTGTGTATTGCCAGCGGACTACATCCCTTACATGGCACAGATGATAATACCATGGCACTTTGATATATAGCCTATTATAATACTGAATGGTTATCATATTCATCTATTGCATTATTAAAATCACAGTAACGTAGAAAATAAATAGTATTAAGAACGGGATTTTACCTTAGAGCATATTCATAAAACATGGTAATACTATGGTACTGCAATAAGGATGTTTTATAAGGGTGGCAGTTTTTGTAAATAACATTAATATGGTATCCATTCAGAATCAGGATATGCATATGGTGTATCATTTTCATATACTGTGATATTTATAGTACTCCAAGGTAAAGTATTTCAATGAATATTAGTATTGATATCGTAGTTGTGTCCAAACCATGGTATTTTACCATAGCACTATGTACAAAAAACATATTACCATGGTACTTTTTTGTTGGCTGTATTACTTTAGTGTTTTCTTATGGTAACAACCATAGTTCCTCATGCACCTGACTGTGAACTGTTGGGTTTTGGCCACTTTGAAGTAAAAGCTGTGCTTGTCTAGACCGTAGTGCACTAATGCCTGTGGCCAGTCTGATGTGAACCTTTGAAAAGCATCATGCCACTCATTAATCTTTAGTTAATCTTGAGTCATTGCATCGTTTCTGGCGGCTCTCGGCTTGTGTAGTGGAGTAATCGTTAGTAATTACCGTCACCATATTGGTCTCCACATGATACCGTGCTTGTGGGCTTCTTTTGTGCAGCATTATACAGTCTTTTGCCTTGTAGATTGTGTGCTTGCTCTGGTCATTCCACAATACTGGTGAGACAGAGTCATATTTGAGTTAGAGCAGGCTGTGTTAGTCAACACCAATACTGTGTAAAAACAGCTATTCAATGTCAAGGGTGTAACCTGCTATGGAAAAACTGCCCCATATCTCCCAAAGTATAGTTCATTTCCTTTTATTATGGGTCCAGATAAGGTAGCTACACCCATAATTGTATGCACAACTACAGAAACAATGTTTTCTTTTTTTTTAATGTGTTACAGTCAGATCCTTTGTGCATATATGAAACGGATGTTATTAAATAATTGAGTTGTTTGTATCAGATACTTCTCTCTCTATGTATATATATCACATATAGTATAACGCACACATATATAAAAGCTCTCCATATGACATATAGTATAATATAAATATGCATATATTGCTCTTTTTAATCTCTCTTTCGTTTTACACACACACACACATTGTAAAAAATGAATTTCTAAATTGTACATAAAACAAAAACAAAGATTATTGAGTTAGTTACTTGTTTTACAAGTATGCCTTTTTTGTTATACTAATAGTTGATACTACTAATTATTATTTAAATTTATATTATTAATATTATTGATTAATATTATAATTAATGTTATTATAAATATTATAGATAGTTGAGAACCACTGTAAAAAATATATATATATATATATATATATATATATATATATACACAGTGCCCTCCACTAATATTGGCACCCTTGGTAAATATGAGCAAATGCGGCTG
>JAFVLL020030274.1:0-11365 GCA_021397915.2 Tor tambroides | reverse complement strand
TCACCTTCTCCTTGTAATACCTATGTCATACCTTTGTCATTATACAAATCTATGTCCTGACTTTTCACAAAAACGCGCGCACACACACACACACAACAGGAACAAAATGATTTATGATATTCTGCCTCCACTTCCTATTTCAACAGGAAATACATCAGCACAAGAAAGAAAATGTATGCAGTTTTAGCTCAGTTCTTTAGTTCAGATGCATGCGTGTTTGGGTGTGTTTTGTGTGTGTGGTCAGCATTTGTCTGTGATCAGTGACTCTAGCTGAGAGAGTAAAAGTTGATGCTCAAGTGTGTGTGGGTGTGTGTAGGGTCAGGTCAAGGGTCACTGAGTCCTAATCGACGCAGCTCTCCATCCACAGACTCCTCACTGCAGGCATAGCATCAACAGGGGTCAGCGGGGGCCCGGGGGTCACCGGAGGTCAGGGGATGGAAGAAGATGGGCCACACAGAGATCACTCTCACAACTTCTGTCACTCCAAATACTCTTCATCTCTTCAGTGCATTCATTAACCGCTCAAAGACCCCATGAAATAGTCTGACAAGCAGTTTTTCCCCTCTGTTGACATATTTCCTACTGAAATAGGAAGTTGGGGAGGGACATGTTGATGAGCTTGATGGGCCTTCAAATTAGACTTTACATTCACTACCATTCATATGCATGCAAATGTGGGGGAAAACTTTTCATTTTGCTTTTTTGGTCCTTGTGGATTTCTTTAAACAAGATTATTATTTTTGTTCTGTTTTCCCAAAAGAGAATAAGATAAATATGTGCATCTGCTATAAGTTCATTTATCATACTGATGAGCTCAAACATACTTGACATGGATTAAAAGCCACTAAAATGATATCTTGAGAAGTTTCCTATTGTCTGTATCAGGGATTTTCTGTTTTCTGTGTTCAATGGAAACTTTCAAACTGAAATAACTAAATGGAATAAAGTAAATTTACTACATAATAAACTATATTTATTACATTGACTTTTGCCCCCCGATTTGCAGTCTGGAGGAGTCAGCGCTAGTTAGAGCCAGTCTTCAGATTCTGGGCAGTCGGAGTTGACAGATTTCACAGAAAATCACATTGTGTATGATGGGCACCGACATATTAGTTTCAGACTATATAGGCTGTTATCGTCTGATAGCTTGTCAGGTGTGTTATAGTCTATAGGATTGTTGCCACAATGGCTTATCAGGCAATGACCTCACAGACGGTGTTTGCGCATGATGTTACCTCCTGAAAACTGATTTAGGCAGCATAATAGTTTAATGATCTACAACTAAACAGAGCACGCTTTGGTGATACCTCAGCAAATATTTCATTACTACAGTACTAATTTTCTGCTAGAAATGACATCAGTTAAAACTGACCACTAACCTCAACTTTCAGATGCCATATTTCCTTTTTAGCTCAATAGTCATGGAATCGAATGCAGAGGATTGTGGGAAATCTTAGGCAGCGAACAGAGACAGAATGTGACATGATCATTGGATTTGGACGTGCCTTGTTATCTTCCTACATCTGTATGCTGTCTGCAGAGGCTGATTTTTCAGATTTCGGACGTAGTCTATGATTCCGTCCAGCTGGAGGAGAACATTTATTAGAACATTTAGAACATTTATTGTTGGTGACACTTTAGCATAGGGACCAATTCTCACTATTAACTAGTTGCTTATTAGCATGCCTATTATTAACATATTGGCTGTTTATTAGTATTTATAAAGCACATATTCTAATCTATATGACCGTATTCTACATCCCTAATCCTACACAATACCTAAACTTAACAGCTACCTTACTAACTATTAATAAGCAGCAAATTAACAGTTTATTGAGGCAAAAATGTGACCTTATTGTTTTAATTTGTCATGTGACTCCTAGCAACAAGACACGTTTCTGTCTGAGTTTGTTGTGCTCTGAACGACGGAATGAGTGAAGGTCTGGTAGTGTGTGATTGTCAGTCATTTAGTTTTTCTCTGTAACCATTTAGCAAGTCAGCAAGTATAATTATGCCTAGTGTTTTAAACATTTGTTCAAATTAGTAGTGCAGTGTATGCCAGCCTTCACTTTCTTCCATCAACCACAATGGGATATTTTGAGAATGTTTAAGCAGGTTCAACGTTAATAACACCAAACACCATTGGTCCTCATAACAGATCATGCAGAAGGTTGAAACACCTTAATGTACTTTACTGAGGTGGATTTAGATATAACTGTCCTGTACATACACACAATTCACTCTTGTACTGCATAAACTATTCACTATTCACTACTGTACTGGATAAAATGTGCTAAGAGATCACACAAAGGAAGTCATGGCCTAATGGTTAGAGAGTTGGACTTGTAATTCAAAGGTTGTGGGTTCAAGGCTCAAGTCTGGAAGGGATTGTAGGTGGGGGGAGTGAATAACCAGTGCTCTCTCCACCCTCAATACCATGACTGAGGTGAGACCCTTGAACAAGGCACTGAACCCCCAAGTGCTACAACATGGCTGCCCACTGCTCCAGGTGTGCATTCACTTAGGATGGGTTAAATGCAGAGAAGCCAAAAAAACCCCCAATTTTTAGGGGCAACCGTGGCCTAATGGATAGAGAGTTGGACTTGTAACCGGAAGGTTGTGGGTTCGAGTCTCAGGTCCGGCAGGGATTGTAGGTGGGGGGAGTGAATAACCAGCACTCTCTCCACCCTCAATACCACGACTGAGGTGAGACCCTTGAGCAAGGCACCGAAACCCCAAACTGCTCCCCGGGCGCCGCAGCATTGGCTGCCCACCGCTCTGGGTGTGTGTTCACTACTGTGTGCATGCACTTGGATGGGTTAAATGCAGAGGACAAATTCCGAGTATGGGTCACCATACTTGGCCACACAGCACTTCCCCCTTTCCCTTTTCCCCAATTACCCACAGACATTGGTTTTAGTCTAATGGCCCTTGGCCTTAAAAGCCCTGTGCGTCTGTATGCCTATTTTCCTCAGTTGTTCTCAGCAGAAACCTGTTTTTAATATAATACATCCAGATTAGTAGAAGGGCCATTATACAGCATCTAAACGTGTGGCACACAAAAACTGCTGTGATTGTTAACGGCAAATTATATTCCCATCCATCCTCCATTTACTGCGGCTGATTGTATGACCAGGTTGTTTATAAAGCATTAAATCAAATAGCTTTAAAAATCAATTAAAGAAAACACAATGTGCACATGAAACAGAGACCACACAGACAGACTAGAGGCCAATGTTCATACTGAAGTGCATTAGCTCTGTTTGGAAGTCAGATGTAAATAAGACGTCAGTAAAATGGTAATGTTAATTTAATTTAATGCTGTTATGTGTTTAAATCTGGACCATTGCTTACATTAATAGGGTCTGAGGCAATTTTGTTATGGGGTGTCCCCCGACTCCCCCCAATGAGTTGGTAATATAACAGGTCCCCCTTTGTCACAGAAACCGGTTGTCCCACACAAATGGAAATAAATAAATAAATAAAATACTGTATTATTATTATTAGCCACAGTGTTATTATTATTGATATTATTTATGCGTGATTTTAGTTTTATTTCGTTTTTCTAGAATTATACGGTGAACTTTCCCGGGAAATTAAAACGGATAGCTCACGGCAACAAACTTTCCACCAATCAGATTGCAGAAACCAACTCCGTTACTGCCACTAACGTGGAGTTTCAGAAACTTTCCACCAATCAGAGCGCAGAAACGCACTCCCTGTAAGGCCAGCAGCCAATCGGAACGCAGAGCCAGTCTCCTGTACAGACAGTAACATGGAAGACCAGACTGGACTGAGATTTACAAACACAGCGAGCAGAGAAAATCAAAGCAGCTCCTAACCTGTGTTTCCGAGCGCGTTTCGTCGGTTTTGTTTTGAAGAAAGGCGTTTTTCTGAAGTACTGAGGATGTTGGGCATGTACGTGCCGGACAGATTCGTGCTGAAGTCCTCTAAAGTTCAGGACGGGATGGGGTTGTACACTGCCAGAGCAGTCAAAAAGGTTCGTACATACAAAACAAACTCTCAGCATGAAAGATGAAGTATGCGTAGTGCAGGACGCTTCTTTTTTAGCCTACTGTTTTTACTCTGCACATAATGTATTAAGTATATACTCCTGGTTGTGGTTGCATTCCTCTGTTATGTGCTTACGTGTGCTGCCACGTCCCTTACAAACAATCACCATGGTAACCATCGTTTCCGCCAAAAATTCATCATGCCAACCACCATTTCCGCCATAACATACAGCTACTGGCGATATTACAGTGAAACAGTGGGAGCGAGCTATTAGTTTCCTATTAGCCTCCACTGTCTTAAAAACAGAATTGAACAAAATACAACGAGTTTACACTGTTCGAAGAGATCGGATATTGACTTTTTAGTAAAAAAACAATAAATATAGTAACTATGGTATTTTGCAATAACTGTGGTTAACTGTGGAAATTGTTTTTAAGACTTTACAACTAGTGTCAAAGACTTTGCTTGTGTGAATATCACAAAGCACATGTCCTGCTCATATTTCACCCCAACATAAGAAAATACACAATTTTAAAAGTAACAGTAAAACGTGTGTGTGTGTGTGTGTGTGTGTATTACAATTATGTAATTATCATTACCTTAAATACAGAACATATATATTAAAATTTAAATATCTGCACATAATTGCACTTATTTGCTAATATATACCCTTGTTAAAATAAGTACACTTAAGAATACCTTATTATGGGAATAATACTTTAAAAGAATATACTTAAGAGCAAACTAAATGTAATGATTTCTGACACTTAACTGCCTGTTATTTACAATTAAATGTTTAAATTAATATGAAATACAACTAGTTAAACTTTTTGACCCACTTTATTGGACTTAATTACGTGTACATCGGTATGCTATTTCATAATTACTTTAATTATCTTTGAAATATGGTATAAGTTTACTGTCAAATGTATTGACAATCATTTGTCATTCTGTTGAAACTTGTTTGTCATGTATTTAAATGTGTTTGTGTCGATGAAGTTGATGTTACTTAACATCAAAATAAGTGTGCTTCCTTAAAGCATGAAAAAAAATATTAAAACATCATGATTTAAAGTAAAACTTTTTAAAAGTGTACTTAAGTATTTTAAGAAATGTAGTCATCAAAGTGTACTTCCTTTACTTTCAAGATTTTAAGGTTTTGTGTACTTTTAAGATTTTAAGATACGAATATATATGAAAGGATATATGAAATAAACTGAAATAACTTGTTAGTAAATTTCACAATTAGTTACACAATAACACATGAAATTAAATATGCAATGTTTAAGTAGAAAGACTGAAATAGCATTTTCTTGTTAAAAACATACTCCAATAATAAAATAATTATTTACAATTTTGAAAAACATTTTTTACAGTGTATATATAACCTGTTTTTTTTTTCTTAATAAGATTCAATCTGGTATCTCCTGTTTCATTTTCTTTGCTTGTTTTGATTTTTCAATTTATCAAATCTTAGTTGGGTCACCAAAAGCAGTCACAACATCTGCACAAGCCTTAGGAAATGTCATCTGAAGATTTCAGACCATTTTGAACATATATTGCATGTTTTGAAACTGTATTCTGAACGTATCTGAGTCGACTTGACATCTCTCTAAATGTGTACTGTCTCAGAATGAGCTCTATGAGTGGAGAACCAACCCATAGACTCTTAGAGATCCCACAGAGCCTTTCCTTGATCATGTTCAGATAGCACACAGAAACTGCTGGAGGTGACATCAAAGCCCAGTCACACACACACACACAAACAAACACACACTCACACACTCGCTCTTTCTTCACAGGGTGAGAAGTTTGGTCCGTTCGCAGGTGAAAAGCGGATGCTGAGTGACTTGGATGAAAGCATGGATCCACGACTGATGTGGGAGGTGGGTGACTAGACTCAACAATCTTTCCGTCGCTTTACCCACAATGCTTTGCTATACGTTTTTTTTTGTTTTTGTGTCACTTGGGAGCACTTCAAAGGCACCTCATATCTTATCAACCCTTTAGAAAATGCTAGATGCTAGTTTATCTGGCCTATTTTGTGAGTGTACGACATCTATGTTTTTCTGAAGAGGATGTGAGTGGTTGCCCATACAGACTCACTGTGACCATGCTAGGCTGCTGGGAAGTGATTGTCAGGGTGTTCATATTCAACTGCTAAGCTGTCCTGAGTGCTTTATAATGTTTGACATATACCTCCAGTTTCACAGACAAGGCTTAAGCCTAGTTCTAGACTCCAGTTTCAACTGAAACAAATTTGCAATGACTGATCTTAAAATATATCAGTGCCTTTGTTTTGTCTCAAAAAGCACACCAGGACTGTTTTTTTTCTAAGCACGTTTATAAAAAAAATTACTTAAATGTCCTAATTGAACTATGGCCTAATCCTGGCTTAGTCTAAGCCCTGTCTGTGAAACCGGGCCATAGTGTGTTAGGTTGTAGCTAGAGGTTTCTGTCGCTGAATTTTTATTAATTTTTTTATTTTTTGTTCTTTTACTCTTGTCAAACAGAAGGGTGCATAATTGTATTGAATGTGCAAAAATAAAAATTGTCATTATTTATTTACTCTCATGTCATTCCAAACCTGTAAAATTACTTCATCTTTCATTCATCTTCAGAACAAAAATGAAGATATTTTTAATAAAATCTGAGATTTCTGTCCCTCTAGTCTATGCAACTACCATTTTGACGTTTCAAAAAGTTCGTAAAGAGATCGTAAAACTAATGCATACGAATGGAGAATTTTAGTCCAAATTTTCTGAAGAGACTTGATCGCTTCATAAGATGAAGAGACTGAATTTAGGCCTTTGTTCACATTAATCAATGCACAAGTCATTTTATGGCAAACTAAGCATGCTTGCTTGATATGTGAGAACCACTGAGGTTCATTGTTGTGTGTTATGCAGTACGTTTGAGCTTCCACAAGAAACAGTGAGGTTTGTTCTCGCATGTCAAGCAAGTACGTGTATGTTTATGTTTACTGATCAATGTAAATATGAGAATAAAAGCCTAAATTCAATCTGTTCACCATATAAAGTGATCAAGTCTCTTCAGAAAATTTGGACTAAACCGCTACATTCATCTGCATTCATTTTATGATCTCTTTATGAAGTTTTCAAAATGGTAGTTGCATAGACTGTCAATGGAGGGACAGAAATCTCTCAGATTTCATTAAAAGTATCTTCATTTGTGTTCCAAAGATGAACAAAAGTCTTGCAGGTTTAGGGTTGCAAAGGGGCAGAAAACATCCAGTAAATTTCTGGAAACTTTCAAAAAATCTCTGGAAAGTTTCCGGAAATTTACCAAAGATTTTCCAACCCTTACAGTTTTGGAACGACACGAAGGAGAGTAAATGATGACAGAATTTTAATTCTTGGCTGAACTATTCCTATAAAAGTATATATTTTAAAATACTTTCAGTTAATACAATATTAAATAAATAAAAGGCCCCTTAAGTAACTTAAAGAGAGATCACTTTATTGTGTTTATTAACACATAAGTACACTTTAAAGCGCACTTTGTAATAATATCAAATTAAAAGGTTTTACTTTAAAGTGCATTTTAAATAATTGTTTTTGTCATGTTGTAAAGAAGTACACTTATTTTGATGTGTTGACTAACATACAAACGCACATGTAAAATAAATCATTAAAACTGTAGTGCGTTATAAATTGCAACTTCATCACAAATGCGTAATTACAAATATATTTAAATATATGACATACAAGTTTTAATAGAAACGGCATTAAATTTATAATTCAGTTTACCATAAATGCTTGTCAGTAAATTTGACAGTACTGTACACTTAACACATAACCATATGAAGTCCTACTTAAAGGCAGGGTAAGCAATTTTTCAAAAACGTTTTAGAAAACTGAGTCGGGGCCGAGTACCAAAACAAACTTGTAGCCAATCAGCAGTAAGAGGTGTGTCTGCTCGTGATGTGGAGGAGAGAGCGTTCAGTGAACAGCCGAGCCGAGCGACAGAAAGATGGCGGATAAAAAAAACAAAAAGAGGAAAGCGACTGTGGAACGATAAGGCAAGAAGCAGGACCCGTGTAAATATCAGATCAGCTTTCCAGCGCTGAATAGAACTCAAGGAGCGGAAGGCCTGCGATCGGATGCCAAGGTTGCTTTGTTTCTTCCCGATAGGTGAGTAACACCGTGTCTACACCGGACGCGCCGCAACGCAACAGATAAAACCTGCCTACACTGGACTCGTGTATTTCAGGTGAGAATGTAGTTGTTTAAAACTCAAATCTGCAGTTTATTTTAACAGCACCTATTTGAAAATGTGCTTCTCCGATTTCGGAGACGTGAGCTCCACGCGATCACCGGGCGCTCAGTGCTCTTGTACCCCGACGAGAGGAGCATAACCTCGGCTAGTCCCTCTGACATTTGCCGCTGGCTCTGATGTCTCTGTAATGGATAAACGTAAGATATAATTCGTTTTGGGTAAATCTAACAGGTAATCTTGGTCTTTATTCTATTGTTCTATTAATATGTTAAAATGAAAATGAAAAGAGGCAGTGATGTTTGATATATTTTGTCTGTAAATACAGTCAGGAAGATTGCAGCAGCCGAGGCGAGCTGACTGATGTTATCAAGTACGCTGCTCTTTGCAGAATTACTGGACTTGCGTCGTTCCGTCCGCCGGAGCTCACACTCCAGAGTCCGAACTACCGAGGATGCAAGTCCGAAATTTGCGTACTTGGTATTAAGAAACGCACGCAGACCTAACGTTACGTCACCAGACCATTTTCCTAATCTTCTCGGTACTTTAGACCGCGATAGAAATGCAGACAGCAACAGGTCTGGGGGAAAAAAGTTCCTGGGACATATTGTTCCAGGTAATTTCGGTGGAAAAGCGGCTTATGTTTCACAGAACTAATCGTTGCCTGGGTTGCATAGGCTACATATATGTGGGGCGGATCTATCAAAATCGGGGCGAGACCCTTTTGGGGTGGGGGCGTATTTGTTTTGGTGATTTCAAATATCAACATTGGCTTCCAGAAATTGCTTACCCTGCCTTTAAGCGGGTCAAAAAACATTCTAAAGTTCAGCTAATTGCATTTAATAAAAAATGTAAACTATAATATTTTTTACTATTTTGCAGTATTATGCAACTGAGTGTCTGAAGTATTACGTTAATTTTGCACTTAATTAAATTCTGGTAAAGAGTGACATGGCTTAATTCTCTCATTCATTGTAAGTCTGTTGGACTTTTTTGCCTGTTTTATTATTCACCAGACAAAAACACCTCTCAACAAGTCACATGACTTGTGGTTTTGTTCATGTCTGTAGCACAAACAGTGTGGGATGAAGTTTAATGCTTGGGGTTAGAGGTTTGTTTAGATATACTAACACTAATAGTGATGTTTGTCTTTACAAAGACCACTAATACGGTTTTTAGTTTTGTTTGTGTTTGTATCTCTCTGAACTGCGATCTTTGAGGTCTGACTGAATTTGAACCGTCTTGGAGAAGTTGTTGCCCCTCTTGTTGAGACAGACGCATCACTGCTCATCTCCAGGCAACCATTAATTGGACGAGACGTGCCAGCATGAACCCAACTCACGCTGACTCTCCCATGCCAGACACGTCTCCCAGTGCATGCCGTATCTAATATCCCATCAAATATCTGCTCTTGAAAGATTTGGGTTCGTTTTCGGCTGCATTAAAGTTTTAATTATAACGCAGACCAGGTCGGGTTCAGCCACATTAGAGTTGTGATTTATTGATCTGCCTGCCCTGATGACACTATTCTGCATAAAGTATAGTGAGCTTAAATTCTCTTAAATTACACACTTGTGTGTATAATTATTATGATAGATCATCTTAGTATGCAATCTTTGACTGTGCCGCTCTTTCATTCTGCTTGTGTGTTGTGATGCAGTCAATTTCAGGGAATTTACCTTTGAAGATTAGTCAGAATAAGTCGCTATTAGTCAGCGTTTCAGTAAGTTAAGAACGAAAAATGTCTCAAAATAATAATTTGTATCCAAAAACAGTGGGATAAAGGTACTCGTCAGATCTGGGAAAGGAGCATTCCTGTGGGAAGTGAGCAATGTTCCTGATTTAAGACTGGAATTTCAGACACCAGCCACTACTGTCTGTGCGCTTACAATGTTGAAAATATGCCCTGTTTGGGAACATGTATGCTCACACCCCTAGTAATAAAGTAATATATTTAAAATACATTTATTTCATACTAAGTATAGTTCAAATATATATTTATTGACATATCGCCCGAGACTTACTGATATTAAAATTGTAATTAAATTTTATTTGGAGTAACTATCACTTGTGCTCAAAGCACTTTTCTTAATATTAAGCCTAAAATGTGTTTTAATGTCACTATTGAAGAGGATTGTATGATCTTTGAATAATATCAGTCTACTGGCAAAAGTTCCACTTTAGCACAACCAAATATAATTCAATATATATTTATTTGGACTTCAGCACAATTAAAGTGCATAAAGCACAAAATTAGTTGTTCCACTTTTGCAGACTTTAAGTATACCAGTTTAGTATATCAAAAGTGCATTTGCAGGGCATTTTTAGTAAGCACGTACATACGTAAATGTTTGTAGTATACTTAGCAAATGTACTTTAAATACATTTTCACTAGGGGCATCTGTAGGTTGTACTTGTACTTATGTACACCGCAGCAACTGGTGTAATACTGTTGTGTAAGCAAATTTGTTAGTAAAATAGTGCTTGATAACTGCTGTGTAGGTTACATGAAACGGTGCATCATGAGTGAGGCACTGTGAAGGATGCAGTGGTCAAACATATCCGTCTAGTGCATGTTTACATAGAAAATCAAAGTAGTGCACTGGAGTGGACAAACGTGTTGTTTGTGAATGGCCCCTTAGTGTTTTTAAGTAAGTGTTAGATGTCAGTAAAGGTAATCTAAATGTAAAAACAGGGAAAATTAACATAATTAAATATCCAATATTGACTGATATATATCCAGTATAGACTGGTACCAATAAATTAAAAAAGTGTAATATTGAGTGTTGACCAGTATGGGACTGATATATTGTGCACAGTGTTCGGAAAGTTACTTTTAAAAGTAATCTACTTGTACGGAGCCGACGAGACAAGAGGCAAGCGGATCCATTTGCTGAGCTTTATTAAGAAACATAGTCAATAAACAGGCAGGGTCAAACAACGGCAAACAGGTATGGTAAGGGCAAGACACAGAGTAGTCCTAAGGCAAGCGTGGGTCGACGATCGGCGAACAATATCCAACAGGGGCAAGGCAAAGAGAGATAATCCAGGTACACAGCAATAATCCAAACGAGGTGCAAACAAAGTCTGAACGGCAAGGCGAAGGGTTAATCCA
>JAFVLL020030273.1:0-33385 GCA_021397915.2 Tor tambroides | reverse complement strand
ACAGCTGTCGCGTCGCAGTGTCTGTGTGTGAGCAAAGAAAACAATCAGTATAAATATAACGATCAGTATAGGCCTACTAAACATCGCACATCCTGTGATGTGACTATCGCGGATGCGCACATCGCGATATCGATGCTGAAACGATATATCGTGCAGCCCTAGTATGATGGCTGCTCAAACACTTCCGGTGGATTCACCATCTGATCGTAGTTTAGAATGAGCCATCCAGTCATTATATAGATCAGTGAAACAAACTTTGATTTGGATAAATCAGTTGAACCAAGAGATCATACCCAGATGGAGGCTGGATGAGGACCCATGTGAGGAGGGCAGAGAGGGTGGAGGTGTCAGAGGGGAGTGACCAGGTGTTAGTCCAATGGGGCTGGGGGAGGAAGAGTATCCTAGGCTGTTGTAAAAAGATTGGCCAATGGGCGTCAAGCTGCTACCACCACCACGCTTATACAGGTCAGAGTTGGCCAAAAGGGAGTCCCGACGGGTTGCACTGCTGCTAGTGGAACTTGATACTGCGCAAAAAAAAAAAAGAAAAGATAAGATCAACTGAGAACAACTGACAAACTGATCTGCTGTGATAATCTAATCCATGCGTCTCAAACTCTATTGAGTCAGTTCCAAGGGTATCAATTTCTGAATCAGATACTCAATTTCTGCCCATCCCACATCAAATCATGAACATGTCAGACCAATTTCATACCTCATTATCAGGGGCAATTCTAGAGGTTGATGATTACACAGGCACATATCCCCCAAAGAATTTCACACAGATACTTCAAAAACAGCAACAAAGCATTCAATTCTAGTTATTTTAAGAGTAGTCTTTATTTCTTAATTAACTGATCATATTACATAACAAACATTAAACATGTAAAACTTTTCTTAAATATATAAATTGGCAATGGTGTGGTTGATGAAGAAAAACTACATATATTTATGCCCTGGAACTGTGTTTTAGAATGGTAATTTTTAAACAGGCTATTATTGTTTTTATTAAAATCTTTTTAGAAAAATATTTTGAAAAAACAATATATAATGCATTACATTCCTATTTCCATGGCTATAAAAGAAGTTTGACACTTCAAGCTGTATGATTAACGTATTTGGGTTTTTTTTATTTATTTTTTTACTTAGACTGTGAAATAGTTGATATTCTAATTCTCGAATGTGTAAGCACAAAAAGCTCATGTTAGTATTTTGGGGATTTAAATAGTTTTATAATGATCATGTTAGTTGTTAGTGAATGTTTGTGTAAACGCAACACAGGGACAGTCAGATTTACAACATGCAAATTTGTCCACAAAACAAATACCCGTGGCTCCTGACAATATATTGAGATTTTATGAAGGGATTCGATCGGTCTGTGCAAGAAATTGAAAATTATTTACAATATTATTACCTGTAATTCATAGCCTCAGTTAAAGTTATTAAAATCAATCTAATGTATACAGAGTTGTACAGAAAGTAAAAATAATACATGTATATATAATTTAATATAATATAATATAAAATTATGACATGCATACACTATATAAAGGCTACGTTCACATTGTCAATTTTTGGGATTGACAACTACATTTTCTTTACAGGTGTGAGTCTTGAAATGTCCCGTTCACACAGTAACTTACAGTAGCATCTTGAATGCTGTCTGTATGAATGTGCAATAGGTGTACAGTAGGGATGCTCATATTGACCGTTTAACCGTTAACTGACAGTAAGAATTTTAACCGATTAATACCGATAGTTAAACGGTTTAAAAGGATTTTTTTTTTTTTTTTTTTACGTTTGCTGCATGGTGAAAGAAAACAATGCTAAAAAAGTTATTTGTTTACTCACGGGCACGTGCCTAGGCTATACAGACATATTTCGCTGAGCAAGCACCTGCTTCACCTTCACTTAGTTAACTTCAACTTCAACTTTTATTTATTTATATAGCACATTTTAACGCAATTGTATTGCCCAAAGTGCTTCACAATTTAAAAGAAAACATATACAAAGATTAAAACAATAAAGTCAAACATAATTAGTAAAAATAAACCAAAATGAAACAACCCACAAAAAAAACAAAAAAAAAAACAAAGGTCTCTACGAAAATCTTTCCTCTCCGAAAGCTAATGTAAAAAGATGAGTTTTCAACTGAGACTTAAAAACTTCTAAGGATGGAGCCTGCCGGATATGAAGTGGAAGACTATTCCACAATTTGGGAGCCACGACCATAAATGCTCTATCACCTTTAGATTTTTTTTTGGAACGTGGAACTGCTAGTAACAGCTATCTTTATTAATTCCCAGACTTAGTCATGTATATACTTAGAAGATTGGTGATATAACTTGGGGACATGTTATGAAGTGCTTTAAAAACCATCAATAAAATCGATCCTGTACTGAACTGGTAGCCAGTGAAGAGAGGATAATACTGGAGTAATGTGATCCCTTTTTTTCATACCTGTCAAAAGCCTGGCTGCAGCGTTCTGTACATTTGCAGATTTAGATATGTCGCTGACATCCCAGCATATGAGAATTGCAATAATCCAATCTCAGGTAATAAATGCATGGATAACGATTTCAAGTCTTTAACTAAGAATGGGTTTCTTAACTTTGAGATCATTCTGCTGTAAAAACTATTTTTATTACCGACTTGTCTGATTGTCAAAGTTGAGAGTTGAGTCGATTATGATACCTAGAGCTTTGCAATTGTTTTTTACAATTATTTCTAAAGGAGCAATATTACTGGAGATCATCTCTTTGAATTTTGGTGGACCAAAAATAATTATCTCCGATTTTTTGTCATTAAGCTGAAGAAAATTTTTAGACAACCAAATTTTAACCTCTTCCAGACAGAGTAACAGGGACTGTAGCGAGTGCTTGTTCCTGACTTTAAGTGGTAAATGTATCTGAGTGTCATCAGCATACATATGATAGGAAATGTCATAGCGACAACATATAGATCCAAATGGGCACATGTACAATGAAAATAATGTATGAAAATAATGTATGATAGAAACTTGAGCAAGACCATATTTTAAAGGAGCCACAGAAGATGAAGTATTTGCAAAATTAACAAAAAATGTTCTATCATGCAGATACCTGTATGATTAAAACCATTTTAAAGCTGTTCCTTTGATGCCTACATCACACTCCAAACGTTTTAAAAGGATCGAGTGATCAACAGTGTTGAGTGCAGCACTGAGATCCAGCATAATTAAAACAGCCCCCAACCCAAAGTCAACTACCATAAGTAAATCGTTCACAACTTTTACCAAAGCGGTCTCTGTACTGTGACCAGCTCTAAATCCAGATTGGAATTTATCCATAATATCATTTTCAGTTAAAAAAGGGGTAATTTGAGAAAGAACAACCTTTTCTAAAACTTTAGATAGACATGGTAATTTAGAAATTGGGCGGAAATTATTTAGCTCTGTAGGGTCAAGACCTGATTTTTTAAGTAAGGGAAAAACCACTGCTTGCTTAAGACAGGGTGGGACAACACCATTACTTAAAGAGCTGTTCACAATAGATAATATACTAGGGCCCATAATTTCAAACAGATTCTTTAAAAAGTAAGGAGGAATAGGATCTAAAGGAGTGTATGACAGTTTCATATGTTTAACAATTCCCTCCAGAACTGGAAGAGAGACAAGATCAAAGCAATCAAATATACAAGAACTTGACATAGAGGCTGCTTGAACACTATAAGAAGACACAATAACTTCTCTGATTGACTCAATCTTTCTTATAAAAAAGTTCAGAAAATCCTCACTAGTATGTAAAATAGAGTCAATAGGAGACGCTATAACTGGGTTCAGCACAGTATTTATTGTGCTGAACAGAACTTTAGGGCAGTGAGCAGTTCTACTAATTAAATCAGAGAAATATTTTGTTCTAGCAGCTTTAACTGCATACTGGTATTTATTAAGAGATTCCTGTAACATTTCAAAGGAAATTTGTAATTTGTCTCTCTTCCATCTACGTTCTGCTTTTCTGCATGCTTGTCTGAGAGCACGTGTTTCATTATTAAACCATGGCTGAGACAGGGAGTTAGGCTTTTTTAGTCTGATTGGAGCAACATCATTAATAATATCGAGACATAGAGAATTAAAAACAACAGTCAACTCCTCTGTGTCCAATGAAGGTCCAGAAGACTCTATAATAGAGGAAACTGGGCTTTTAGCATATGCCTCAGCAAAACAATGTGCTGTCGACTCGTTTATAGGACGAAAATGACAATCAGCAGATTGGCTTTTAGATACGAAAGCAGGTAGATCAAAATTAAAAAAGACAGGTCTATGGTCAGATATATAATTATCCTCCGTGACCACTTCACTAATTGACAAGCCCATGGATAAAACCAAATCAAGAGTATGCCCATGCTTGTGTGTAGCATCACATACAAACTGTGTTAAGTTAAAAGAGTCAATAAGATCAGAGAACTGCTTTCCTAAAAGGTTTGATGAGCAACACACATGAATATTAAAGTCCCCAATAATTAAAAGGTTGCCAGTGATCGGAACAATAGAAGAAATAAAGTCAGAAAAGTCCTGAAAAAAGTCCTTATTATATTTAGGAGGACGATAGATAAGTGCACAATATACAGTGTAGGTTAGTTCCAGTTTAATCAGCTGTAATTCAAAAGTTGAATATTTCTCCACTGGTACAAGGCTACATTTAAATCTGTCCTTAAAGAGCGTGGCCACACCCCCGCCTCGACCAGTGACTCTGGGGGTATTTAAAACACTATAGTTCGCAGGCAACATCTCGGTAAGAAGACAGGTATCCACAGGCTCAAGCCAAGTTTCAGTTAGGAACAGGAAATCCAAATCCTTAGATGCCACAAAGTCGCGAAGTATGAATGTTTTATTTCTCACTGACCTCACATTCAGAAGTGCAGCTTTAGCTCCAATGAGGTCCAGTGAATGTGATTGGGCTAATGCTGAATACTTTAGTTCCTTTAAATAAGGATGAGCCGTCAGTCCGCTCCGCCTGTGAGTCTGTAACAACGGAGGCCGAAGAATAGGCACAGGCTGATCAGGATACACCGACAGGAGCCACGTCCGAAGAAGCAAAGCGTCATTATCCGCACCGCACCGCACGTGCATTCCTCGCATTCTTCGCCAACCATCCGCCGCGCTTTCCTCGTCTTTTGCGGCGCTTCTTTGTAGAGTAGGAGCCGCAATGTCGACGACATAGCTCCGGCGGTATGGACAGCAGATGCTTGGGGAAGTTAAAAGTTTGGCCACCATCGATAAAGTAGCTATCCTCAAAGTTAACTGAAGCTTTAATTTCCAGCAATGTTGAACGATCATATCTCAGCACGGATGAGGCAGCAAGCGGAGACAATAGCATTATAATCATAAAAACATAAATAATTTCTAAAATGCTCAGGATGCGACGGCTTGCCGTGCAACATGCTGGCGCCATCTTGTTTTAGTTAATTGATACGCAACACAATGGCAAGTGGCAATATTGGATAAATGGTTATCAGAGAGTTAATCCGTGACTGAATGTATTCAAATTCTGAATGGATTATTATAGCAATGGGCACTCCCCTTATAAATCACTGGAAAGATGTCACTCATCTTACTGTAGTTCATCTAACAAAGTCAATAAAAGTAATAAAAGAACCTTTACACTGCGCAGTTAATATCTTATTTACATCATGTCTACACTTTCTTTGTTTAATGAGAGAGTTTGAGAACGTGTCAGCACAACTGAACGGAACACCGGCATTTTGGATGGTGAAAGGATTGTAACTTAACTTAGCCTCTGATTGGCCACTGCGTTCGTGAAATCAACAGATATGTCTGAGATTGGCTATATTGCTCAACGCTGCAAAAACGTGCTGTGAATAGAAACATGAACAGTGGATGAAAAGTCTCAAACCACAAATTGATGGGATTTTTGTGATGGTGTCTATTCGTACAGCATGTCCACATGTTACTTAAAGGGGTCCTATTATGCTCTTTTACAAAGTCTTGATTTTGTTTTGGGGGTGTACTAGAACATGCTCTCATGCTTGGTGGTTCGAAAATCGCATTATTTTTCACATAATTTACATTATTACAATACCTTTCTCCCCCGCCTGACAAACGGCTCGACTAGTCTGGGATTGATGAAGGCCCGCTTCCAAAACGAAATGTGTTGTGATTGGTTAGCTGTCCCAGTGCGTTGTGATTGGCGAACAGCTTAGATGGCGTTTCAGTATTGCCCCGCCCCTTGCCAGAACAGCAAGTTCGTCAATATTGCCATATCAATTCAGACCCCGAGAATATTGAACAAGAGGATCGTGCAGAACCTTTGCACGCACGGATATTGCAAGACATATTAAAGTGGTAATGTTATTGTTGTTGTTTTTTTGGCTAAATCACGTTTTAGATAGGATGTCAACAACAGCTTAAAAATAACTGCATTGACTATGTACAGATAAGTGCAACGGTAATATGTATTATGTTTATTGTTCTTTAATTCTAACATTATAACATGAATTGCACTGAAACTGTTATACAGTTGAATTTATTTATACCATAGTCCCACAGACTTACACTATTTGTGGCCGCATATATATGCAAATTAATTATCTGGCAGCGGGAGGCACTGTTGGAGTGGGAGAGCTCGAGGTTTCCCCGGTAACGCTGTATGCAAAACAGAGCTTCGCTCACAAACGCTGCTTTATCAGACATTATATGCAAGATGAAATGAAAATGACATCCAAAATTTTCTGAAAACAATCGGTTTCCCTCAGAAATACAGTGATATAAAAACACCCGCACCGGGTTTTGATTTTGAAGCGTGCAGTGCTCAACCAAGCGTTCTCCCCACCCACCAACCATTCAAATTTCCATAGGCGGGATAAAAAATTTGTGATGTCACAAATACAGGAAAACAACTTTGTAGTCCAAACAAGCCGTTCGTTGTAGTTCTTGAAAAGGGATTTTTTAAAATGAAATATCTCCCTTTGGAGTGGACTTTGAGATTTGTAACTTTGTAGATCGTTTTATGCCCAAACATACACACTACACACTGACTAAAATTCAAAAAGTGAAAAAGCATAATAGGACCCCTTTAAAAAAAAAATAAATAAATAAAAATTACACTGAACACTGAGGTAGGCCTGCTATATAGTTTTATGTCTGACGGGAAGAACAAGACCGGTTCTGTTCTTCAAGACGCATAGAAGGATTCAGTGTGTGTTTAAGTTTTGTCATCTTAATTAGACAATTATTTAATTTATAGTCTATATATTTAGTGTAGGCCTATTTATTTTACTCTTTTTTTTTTCTAATTTATATTTTTTTATTCTGATTTTCTCTGTTCTCAGATGCGCTGCTGGTGCGTGATAATTTGATGTGTGAATCCAGTTTTTGTTCTTGCTCTGTATGCTGCTGTTTGCACCTTAAAATAAAATATTTGTTCGTATTTTTTATGTATCATCACAGATACCTGTCCATTCTATTTTTATTTAAAGGGTTACTCCACCCTGAAAATTGAAATGAAAATGAAAATTGTGTCATTAATTACCCTCATGTTGTTCCAAACCCATAAGACCTCGGTTTGTCTTCGGAACACAAATTAAGATATTTTTGATGCATTCTGAGAGCTGAACCCCTGATGTCACATGGATTATTTTACCGATCTCCTTGCTACATTTCTGAACGTTGATCGTGTTAATTACATTGCTGTCTATGGGAGGGTCAGACAGCTCTCAGAATGTATCAAAAATATCTTAATTTGTGTTCCGAAGATGAACGGAGGTCTTAGGGGTTTGGAACGACATGAGGGAGAGTAATTAATGACAAAATTTTCATTTTGGGGTAGAGTAACCCTTTAATACTAATTTATTATTCTAATTTGATCAGTTAACGGTTAATGTTCGGTTAACGAGCAGCGGCTGTCTGTCAGGAAAATTAACCGAAATGAGCATCCCTAGTGTACAGCCCGTATTCCTCAACAGTAACCATAGCAAAAGTGACCAGAGTAAAATCAAAGATGGTGATGTCCATAAAATTGAAAGTCTTCTCACTTTCTGACACGACAAGAGTCCAATCAAGCCGCGAGTTCTTCCGTCAAATCTTCATTAACCGACAGCAGCTTTTATATTTGGCTAGAGAGCGGAGTATGAGAGTCGTGCGCAGAACACAAAACTGACGGGAGCGGCTCCGGTGGAAAACTGACTGTATCTATAACGTTCAGATGACACACAGCTCATTTGTCCATGACTGTAAGTTACCGAAACCATGCAACACACGGTAGATGCGCGTTTGTGCGGCAGAGCGTCTCTCTCTTGCACTGTATGATGTGACAGACAACTAGTTGGCAGTCCTGTTCTGTTCACACAGCGCGCTTGTTCCGAGAATGCGGTTGTGAGTCCTGAAAATTTATAGGTTTGAGTTCAGTTATAGAATGCGGTTGTCACGCCAGTAAATAACCATGTGTGAGCGTAACCGTATTAAGGACTCAAATACAGGACTGACAACCATATTCTGCTGCTGTGTGAATGTAGCCAAAGACTTTGGTAGATGTAAACATGTTACAATGGTACACATTGTAAACAGACTGTGTGGTCACAATTATGAATATTGGACTGCAGATATAACTTTTTGTATATGTACAATAATTGCAACAAAGTGGAGATATGGTTAGAAAGCATGAAGCTTGCGGTGTCAGAACGCCAGTCTATCAGTCAAATCCGAAGCAAGACGCAACCCATAGCAGCGCATTATAACGTTGCAGATTGCCAGACGGCAGACAAAAGTAAAAAAATAAATGGATGAGAGATCGTTACAAAAGTGCGCATCAAACACACTGAACACAGAAACTCATATGTGCGTGACGCTAGAACGGCCCTCGCTGGTTCTCGCGTGTCATGGACGCACATTTCTTCTTATTTTTGGTTTTAATGGCAACTGAGCACGAACATTTAAACGTCTTCTTTTTCTATTAATGGCAGTTGGCAAACCCACTTAAAGGCACATACCACCTCCTACTGCACGACGCCAGCATGACAGCTGATGTAAAATAAGGATCGGGCTTAGAAGAGCCGATACCGATCAGTTAAAAAAAAAATGCTTGATTGGCCCCGATCCCAGTCCTTGAGATTGGCTCGGGACATCCCTAGCAATGACATTATTAAAGCAACTAATAATGTGAAATATGGATGTTTCAGCTCACCTTTTTACATAATGAGAAATCATAAAAACTTTTCGTCTTGTCTACATTTCACCTCCTCATTCAAGTGCTCGGCTCATGAACCGGACATCACTCCATTTGCTGAGGCTATGGATTACACGTGATAATGGGTAACACTTTATTTTGAGGTGTCTTTGTTGCACTTTACATGTACTTACTATTATAATAACAATAAATTATGCATAATTACATACAAGTAAACCTAAGTCAAATTCTAATCCTAACCCTAACCATATAGTAAGTACATGTATCTAATTAATATTACTCAGTACTTAAATGTATAATTACACTGTAACAGGGACACATTAAAATAAAGTGTAACCTAATGCTTTTAATAATGTTTAGTTTCTAGTACAAACCAATCTTTTCTCTTTATAAGACCTCAATATATCATTAGGAGCCACAGGTATTCATTTGGTTTTCCTCGACATGCTTTTTTTATTCTCAGCCACTGACTTGCATTTTATCAAAGGACCACGATTTCAGCTAAAAATGACAAGCACTGAGCAAGTCCATCTCTGGCTCAGCACCAGCTAAAGCACGAAAGCCAATTTAAATTTAACAGATCATTAAGTTACAAAGTTAAAGAACACACTGATGTGACGTGTGTGCAGGCTTAATATTCACAAGGAAACTAACTGATTGGTCGGGAAGTGTTTTGTTAATTTCCTTACAGAAATTAATTCCCAGGCCAGATGAGTTTTTTTTTTTTTTTTTTTTTAAGCCACATGAGGTGTCGGCCCAGTTTTGGCCCACAGACCTTGAGTTTTGACACGTGACCTAAAACATACAGGGGCAGATGTCTATTTAAACAGCATTCTAATCAAATTGAAACATAAAAAGGGTGGATTTCACACACTTTTTTTTACTTTGTTAACAGTCACTAATGCACACCATGCAAATGGTGCAACAACAAACCTGAAGAGCCAAAGGCACCAAGTGCAGAGCCTAGCCCAACACCTAGAGATCCACCAGTGCTGCTGAAACCCAGAGAGGTGCTAGGAGGTGCCGCGCTTGTATGAGAGAATAGCGAGCTGCTCTGGGAGCTGGGCGCCACTGAGCCAGAGCCATAGAAGGAGTTGGAGGGCAGGCCACTAGAGGGTGGAGGTGGCTGCTGCTGAGGTTGAGGCTGCTGGGGCTGTTGGCAACCCATGGACCGGTACAGACCGTTAGCAGGACCAGACATGCTGTTACCAGAACCTGATGCAGATACAGCTGCAGCTAGACAACAGAGGATGGAAAGAAGTAAAAGAAGGAAAGAAAGTAATAAAATGAAAAAGTAAATCAGTTTGGTCAATAGAATAAAAACAAACAAATAAATTATTAAATAAAAAACTGAAAAGATTTTCAGTTTAAAGAGAAGGCAAAAACAAGCATATTCACCAGCTTGTGCAGCTGCTGGGTTGATGAGGAGAGGGGTTTGGACCAGTCGAACAGGTCCACCCAGGCCAGTGCGAGCTCCAGGACCCATAACCAGTGCTCCGGTCTGATCATAGTAAGCAGCCGGTGCTAGAACTTGGTAACCTGATGAAAACATAACAGGCAGGGGTCTGAATCAGTGTCTTTACAAGCTTTTTAAAAAAAAAAAAAAGTAAAAGTAAAAGGTTTACTTCAGGGTTCCCGCTCCTTTTAATGAAGGAATTAAACTGAAATTAAATTGCGGCTAAAAAATATTTTTTACACTGTAAAAAAAATTATAAGACGTAAACTTGCCGTTACTTGATGTTTTTTGCAATTAATTGTGAAATCTACTAGCAAAAAAAGATGAAATTCACTAAAGACATTAACAAGACATTTAAAGGTGGTGCCCCATTTAGAGCCAATGAGAAACAATTCTATTTTTGTTATTTCTGTCACAGCTACTGACTGATTTTGCTAAAATCTCATCGCATTTGCTGATTAAGGATGGGAGTGATGGGTGATAGACTTAAGAACTGCCTCTGGCATTTCTCTACTATTTTCAGTCATGGAATGCAATGCCCCATTTTGTCAGCAAACCAAAGTGAAGCTTGCCAAAATGAGCACAAAAGCACTGTGTTCATGCTCTTCGGTGATAAAAAAAAGACTTGCAGTACAAATCAATAAACAGACAGTTCTGCCTCCATTTTCTAATTTTATTAGTTGTGTAAACGAAGGCAATGGCATATTAGTTCTTTAGCATGAAAAGCACCTCAATGCGAAGTCCGTAAGTGTCTACCTTGAATAATCCCAAACTAGCTAGAAATTGCCTGTGAATCAGCAGGACCATGAACACTTCTGGGAGACAAGTCGCTGGAACTGTTAATGGCCACATACACACATTTCCTCAGATTCCCAGACCACATAAATGATGCACACAGATGAACGGAAACTAAATGAAGCACAGCCTATGATGTAAGGAACAACCAACCCAAGAGTACTTGCAGAAGTTAAAACAGAAAGAAAAGGTCAGAGTATAACTCACCTGGCATGCCTGTGAAAGTCAGCGCTGGGTTTGCAGCAGCTGCAGCAAGGGACTCCTGCTGACTCTGTTGGCTCTGGCCAGGGGTCAAAGGTCGCTGATTGGTCCCTGCACGTATCACCTGGATTGGGTGAGGAAAGGGTTTCAATATGCATTTTAATTTCCAGGGGATTAGTGGAGAATTTCAGAAGCCAGACTAGATGGTGACGGATGGATTAAAATAAATTAGCACTACACTGTTGGGTACAAGGAGTGTGTCACTGCAGATCAAACACAAAAAACACTGCTCTTTTAAACTATTAATTGAGTGATGAATTAAGCAATGATTCCTTATACAAACTCCAGATTAAATGTAAACAATGCTAAATTCATGGCACTCAGTATCTGAGGAGCTCTTTGGTCTTGTGACTGAACTTTGAACACTTGTTAAATGAATGTTGCTGTGTCAATACTAGTTCAGCTTCAACAACAGCATTAGTGTCATAATGTTGATTACCAGAGAAAATAATTGACTTTTTTTTTAAATTGACTTTCAGTTTTTTTTGTAACAATTATGGTTACAGTAACACTAACAATGGAACCAGGACAGCCCACTTGAAGGTTCAGAAAGTAAAACAAGAAATTGTTTGCATTAAAATTTCTCAGTATAAGCTCATTTACTATTTGAACTGCATAGCTGTTTAAAGGCATTTTCAGACCTGCACATTGCTTGCTTTGTTCCGAAACAGGGACTTAAACTAACATTGTTGCGTTTTCTTCTTGGTTACATTCACTTCCACAATTTTCACAATGTTTATGCAAGTCTTACAATTAAAACTGCCCTCTTATTGGTTAGTTTACACACCTGCTTATATTCCACTCTTAGCATCCATCAAGATGGATTGACAACTTAGCTCTGCAGGCTCATTGTGGCTTTATCTACAGCTGTCTTTACACACACTTTTACAAATGCATATAAGCTTGCATTCCTCTAAACTTTACATTCATATATTACATGCCTAAATGAACTACAGGAGAAAACACTCCAGTAGGGATGTGACGAGATCTCGTGGCACGAGATCTCGCGAGATCCGATGTGTCTCGCGAGAACGTGACGATATCCTCACAAAATAATTTTACAATGTTTACATTAGAGCTGCACCATTAATCGTTAAAAATTGCGCTTGCGATCTTGATTCAAACACCCACGCAATCTCATTCCTGAATGACAACGATTCAGCTTATCGCGAGTGTCAGTGGAGCGCTGTATAAAGTGCTGCCATGTTAATGAATCAGAGGGTCGCACTCACGCTTCTGATGTGAACGCTGTTATTCTCTGATATGGGCGGCGACAACACGCTGCTCACGCTCCACTGACACTCGCGATGTGAAACAGGTGTTAAAGACATTCAAATCTGCATTCATGCTGCTGCTGATCCAGAAAGAGCAACACAAACGGCCTTTTCAACCACACATCATTATTTCTGTGTTACAGATATTTAAATAACAGAAGTAGCCTACTGGGATAAAAGTTTATAGTTTGGGTATAAACACTTATTGTCTACAGTAGCGATCAAAACGAAAGTATCTTAACGCAACGCTTATCATCTTCCGCCACTTATCCCACGAGACGAGACGAGACGAGACACGTGACTGGGTTCAAGAGAAGGAGACGAGACGAGATTTTTAGACTTAATAATTCATTAAAAAAGAAGTTTAATTTCATAAAGTATAGGTTGATTTCAAAATGCACCTACATTTTTTGCATTTTGTGTTTTTCATGTTTCCCTATATATTTCATCATTGAGGATTTAAAAAAAAAAAAGTCTAAAAATCTTGTCTCATCTCGTTCTCGTGAACCAGTCTCGTGTCTCGTCTCGTCTCGTGGGATGCGTCTCGTCACACCCCTACACTCCAGGTTATGAAACAAACACTCCAACTGAGCCAGGTGTGAAAATGGGGCTGGCCCAAAGGTAATTTAAAAAGATGAAAAATTTAAAACAACCAAGACAAAACATGCTTGTTAGACATTTTAAAAATATATATATTTTCTAATCTATTACATACTAAAGGGCTGCATTGGGATTGCAAACTCAAATCTCGCGGGTTTTACCTTTACTGCAAGCGGGAATGGGCGGTCAAAAAAAAAATAAAAAAAATTGTAGCATGGGTCCCGCCATCCCGCAATTTGGCGCATACCAAGAATGGAGTTAAAAAAAAACAAAAAAAAAACAGGTGTTTAGTTGTACACTGGAAAACATACACTACACTAAACTGAAAGCATCTGCTCTGCTTCATTCAACCAGGGTTGCCAGGTCTGTGTGACAAAACTAGCCCATGCCAGTCAAAAACACCCCAAAGTAGTGCAATGACCATATCCCAATTATCAAAACTCAAAATATGTCATTTCCAAACCTAAAACATATATTTTATAGTCAAGTTCAAGTTGAGCTTTATTGTCATTCTGCTACATGTGTGGACATATAGTGGAACGAAATGTCGTGTCTCGCAGGACCACGGTGCTACATACCAGTTAAACATACATAAACATCACAAGTATAAGGAAAATAATAGAGCTATACAACAGTTAACCGTCTGACTATACATATACTATAAATGCTATAACTACTATACATAGCTGACTACACATAAACTGAGACTGTACAAAAACTTTACATACGTACTGTACATGAAATTGTGCAAAAGAGATATTTGCACATAAAATTGTGCAAAGAAATATATTTTGTACATTAAAATGTTGTGCAGAAGAGAAATTTGGGGGAAGCAGCACATAGTGCAAAATGATTTTGTAGTGCAATGCACAAGTAAACATATATTATACTATTGAGTCTTTGTAACAAGGAGTGATTATAGAAAGTGTTAGTGTGCATATAGTGGGATGAGTACGTTACTACAGGTGGTTTGTATAGCCCACTCACCTGTGTGTAGCACACTCAGGATTGCACTTAGAAGTTGTCAACAGTATTAATGAGTTGGGTGGGTGGGTGGGGGGGCTGAGGTGTTCATGGTTTCAGAGGGGGACAGGGAGACTAGAGTAAAGAGCTCTCACAGCCTGGGGAAAAAAGCTGTTGAGCAATCTGACAGAGCGAGCTTTGATACTCCGGTACCGTCTTCCTGATGGTAGGAGCTGGAAGAGGTTGTGGGAGGAGTGGGTGGGGTCCTTCACGATGCTGGAGGCCTTGCTGGAACATCGTGCAAGGAAAATGTCCAGGATGGATGGGAGAGGGGCACCGATGATCTTTGCGGCAGTGTTCACTGTCCGTTGTATTGTTTTGGGGTCAGCAGCACTGCAGTTCCCGTACCAAGCAGTGATGCAGGTGGTCAGCACACTCTAGTGGTGCCCTGTAGAAGGTGGTGGTGAGGATGGGTGGGTGGGAGACTTGCCCTTTCAACCGGCGGAGAAAGTGGAGGCGCTGTTGTCCCTTCTTGTTGAGTGACGTGACGTTGGTGGTCCAGGTGAGATCCTCTGTGATGTGCACCCCCAGGAATTTAGTGCTACCGACTCTCTCTACGGTTGAGCCGTCGATGGTCAGTGGGGGGTGGTCAGCAGAGTTTCTCCTGAAGTCCATCACAACCTCTTTTGTCTTACTCACATTGAGGGACAGGTTGTTGGCACCACACCATTTCGCCAGCTGTGCCACTTCCTCTCTGTAGTGCGTTTCATCGTTGTTGCTGATGAGGCCTACCACAGTTGTGTCATCAGCAAACTTGATGATGTGGTTGGAGCTGAACTTGGCAGTACAGTCGTGGGTCAGCAGCGTGAAGAGCAGCGGGCTGAGCACACAGCCTTGTGGGGCACCTGTGCTCAGTATGGTAGTGCTGGAGGTGTTGCGGCCGACACGGACTGACTGAGGTCTTGCAGTTAAAAAGTCCAGGATCCAATTACAGAGGCAGGTGTTAAGGCCCAGCAAGTTTAGTTTGTGGATGAGCTGTTGTGGAATTACAGTGTTGAATGCTGAGCTGAAGTCAATGAACAGCATTCTTACATAAGAGTCTTTCTGTTCCAGGAGAGTAAGAGCTAGGTGGAGAGTGGTGCATCGTCCGTGGAACGGTTTGGACGGTATGCAAACTGGAATGGGTCCAGCGTGTTTGGGAGACTGGACTTGATGTGATGCACTTCATCATGATTGGGGTCAGTGCTATGGGACGATAGTCATTCAGACAGGACACAGGTGACTTCTTTGGTACTGGAATTATGGAGGTGGATTTCACTTTATATAAATGATCATAAACATGACTCAGAGGCTTCCTACCAGTGGCCCTCCTTCACAAAACTTACCATTTAGCTCAGTTTTATCATAGGTGGAATGCAAAATGTTTCAATACAATCATTTCAGTCAAATGTAATTTATGCAAGATTTCAAAGCTTTAACTCTTGGGTGGGAGAAAAAAAAAAAAAAAAAAATCAACCAACGGCAGGCCAACTCCGTGGAAAAAAAAGGTCTTGGCAACCCTGTACCCAACACGGGCTGCAGCGGCAGGAGTCAGATCTGACTGATCACGGCACAGGTCGAGAGTAAGGGGAGGTGACTGACAAGACACTGGAGGATTCGCTGCTCAACAGATCCTGAACTCACTGACAAATATTTTTTCTTATAAGATGTGTTCCCTTTACAACAGTGCGCGTGTGATCGCAAAATTGAAAGTGAATAGTGAGCAGGGCTCTAAACCGGTTCAAGGAACGAAAACGAAAACCGGAAACGAACGAAATTTTGACAGGAACAGAACCAGAAACGAAATCAAATTTTATAGTTCTGAACAGAATCAAAAATTTGAAATGGCCATTAACCGGTTAATAATGTTATTTTATCGTTCCATTTACTATTTGAAATTTGCTGTCAACCAATCACGAATTCAAGTAGTATGCTACGGCCTATATTGCAAATGTGGCGCCGACGCGTCCAACGCGTGAAATGCCCGCCCGCGCTCAGCTGTGAACTCGTCAATGGCAATGCACCGGCATTAGAGTTTATCTGAGGACAGTGTAAGATGGGTTCGACAGATCTTACGCACCTGCAGCGCTTCTGTGAACGGAGAAAACAGAATAAAACTATAGTCTTACATTAAAATGAATATATATATACAGGCCTAAATATATTTCACTTAAATAATTGACAAATTAACAAAACGAAAGAAAAAAAAAAAAAGAGCTGAGTTTCAGTTTATTGTGACACTATCCAAAGTTCACGGAAAGGAAAACGACAGCAGAAAGTAGTTTTCTTTATTTTGCAAAAGCTTGACACTTTTGAATGTCTTGCTTCTTTCTATCTGTATACCGGCCTAGGCTATATCGCGCCAGCGCTTGATGCGCACACAGACAACATAAATTGTCTTTTGCGATATTGCAGCCTGTTCATTATCAAAATTACAGTACTATCATTATCAAAATTCATTATCAAAATACAGTTAAAGAACCATATAATAAGTAGCACTGCTCCGTTGTACAATCTGTTGCATTCAGCGTGACCACTGATAGCCTATGCAAAGGATGATGATCGATGCGAGTGAAGCACAAAGCCTATTTCATAAATAATAATATTTTAGCATCCAGATACGTCGCGAATATGAAAACATTTGGATTCGTGCCGAATGAGAGAGGTAGGCATCAGTTTCACCTTAAATTAATTCGTTTTTGGCTTTACATTTATATAGCCTAAACGCTTTAAATCGCTTTAACTTTAGAGGATTTGTTGTGGAGAGAAGGGAACTTTAACTGTGTTTATAATGTTTGTAAACATTTTGCTTTTACCGGCATTTTAGCCTACATTATTTCTGAATGTAGGCCTAATCATAGTCGCATGAGCCCTATGCGACTTAGCCTATGTTTTTTTTTACTCTCCAAACGCAGTTTTATAAGAGTAGCGTTTAACAATGCAGCAAACATTTTTAAATATCTTGAAAAAATACTTTAAATGTCTTTAAAGCGTTAGCAGATTTTTTCTTTTGTTTAGTTGGCTACATTTGGCCAAAATCTATAAAAGACGATGCTGTAGGCCTATTGGCTATGAATAAGCGCAGCGGGTTAAGATATTTTCTGCGTTGTTGTTTTTTTCTTTCTTTTTGAGTAAAGAAAATGCTGTACATTATTATTATTATTATTATTATTATAGGCAAAGAATTAAAAAAATAATAATAATAATAACGTTATTAACCGGTATTAACCGTTTCGGAACGATAATAATACATGAGGAACGCAGGAACAGAAACGTTAAAATATTGATTCTGCTCGGAGTGAACCGATTGAATTTTTTTTCCGTTTTCAAGCCTTGATAGTGAGCTCTCATTCAAAAGCGATTTAAATACCCCGCATATTGATAGCGGCTCCCTGATGCACAAAAATCAAATGCAATATTAGAATGTTTGCTGGAGCGGGCGGGAACGGACACAAAAATTGCGGGAGCAGACATAAAAATTGCGGAGCGTGACACAAGTCGCGGGAGCGGGCGGTATTCGTCAGAAATTCAGTGGGATTAAGAAAACCATCCTGTGCAGGGCTCTATTACATTTTTTTTTTTTAAATCTTAATTATGAACACCTTATAGAGTCATGTAAATTTACAGGTTAAAAATTGTGGGGACAAAACAACAAAAATCTGGAATTCTGAAATTTCATTATTTTAAATTAATTATAATTACTGTAGTTACTTTTTTTTAATTTTCAGAAACTATGAGTATGAGTAAACTATAACTATGTTGTAAACGATGAGAACAATCTACAAAGACTCGTCAAAAGGTTGAGAACCACTGGTCTACATCACCTAGGCAAATGAACTTCTGATTACGTGATACAGATACATTTATGTGATGATGACAGGATATAACAACAGTGTGCATTTTAATATTTTAAATAACCCTGTGTGCTTCCACCAACATACCTTACTGTATCCATGATAAGTGGAATGACAACATGGAATTTATTTTCTGCTGTAATCAACATGCCACAAGTGTTGTCGATAGCCTTGGTTCATAACAAGTTAGCTCTATCTGTTTATCTCTTTCAAATCCTCATAAAAGTAATGTCACACAATGAACAGGGCTTAATGGCCGGTAACACTACACTTTTGATTCCTCTGACTTTCTTTCGCATACGATTGCAGGAGAGCAAAAACATGCACAGAAGTTTCACACTGCGCTGCGTTACAAAGTTCAAGTTTGGTGAACAGTGACCTGCGAATATGCCGATATGTCATGGCATGAATTTAAAGAACATACATTCAAAAACTGCAGCACTGCAGGAAAGTGGAGTAGACTGGATGTTTTTACAATTTGGAATTAGTATTATTTATTGTGTGTTGAAGAAGTATCCGAAGAAATTTTGTATGTATGTAATGTATATGTTGAGACAATGTCATCAACCTGTTGTCCCGGTCCTGGACCCTGATTGGATGCCTGCTGGTTGGCAGAATGACTGGCAGCAGCTGCAGCCGGTTGTTGGAAGAGGTTGGCTGGATACACGCCCCAAGGAACTCCATAGTACTGAGGAGGGACTACAGCTGGACCTATGGAAAAACATGATGAGCTTTAGACTGAGGACTCTCGATATTTAAGATCCCAGGACTGTCTATACTAGTGTTTCTCAACGGGGGCGGAACCGCCCCCACAGGGGGCGTTCAGAGAGCATCGGTGGGCGCTGGAAGCAATATTTTTGAAAGGGGGCGCTGAGCTGTTCTTGGGGGGGCGTTTGGTTAAGGCGAGTTTACACCAAAGATGTATGAGCTGAAACTTGCAAAAGAAAATGGTCTGCCACATCCTAACGCCGTCTCTACACTGGATGCATCAAAGCGCACTTTCTGTATCTATTTGTCAACTTGTCTGTAGCGCAAGCGCGTTGAGTGCGTCAGAAATAGAACGCGGCATCCGTTTACTGTAGCGCTTGCGCTCATTTACTGAACGACTGATTATAACGGGATCCATGTGCTTTGACGCAACGTGTCGCGCCGTTCGCGCCCAGTGTAGTAGTGTTATACTACCGCTTCTAGACTAGTACGGTGTATCATTTCCATAGCAACAACTCTTTACTTTAGTGTTTGCTTGGCTTTCTGTAGCGCAGCTGATGAACTTCCTGTGAAACCAATATGCATTTAGACACAATAAAACATGAGATGCTTTTTCTTGTTTAGAAAAAATATAAATGCTTTTTGTTTGCTGACTGACAAATTTCTAGTTTATTCTCTAGTTTAGACTTTATTCAACGCACATAAATATAGCCTATTTTATATTCACGAGCCTTTTTTTCTCCTTGGGAAACTTATGATAATATTTCAAGTCCAGTCAAATCAAATGTGTTATGAATGTCATTTGCCATTCAATGTTATATATGGGTTAAAATACATGCTTTTAAGATATATATTTTGAATAAAATATAGCCTACACCACCATTCAAAAAAGGTCAGTAAGATTTAATGGTTTTGAAACAAATCCTTTCTGCTGTAAGTTTGCATTTATTTGATAGAACATACAGTAAAAACAGTAAATCTACAATTTGAAAAAACTGCTTTCTATTTGAATATATTTTAAAATGTGTTTTCCTCTTATGCTAAAGCTCTACTACTCCAGCTTTCAGTGTCACATGATCCTTCAGAAATCATGCTGATTGTTGCCTAAGAAATTTTTATTCTTTTTATTATAGCAGCTGGCACACCACAACGACAAAAAAAGCTAGATTTGAAATTTAATTGATAACAAAAATATAAATTTAATTATTTAATTGATATAAGAAAGATATAAATCAGGACTGCACTAAAATAATAACTATTTTGAAAATGAGAAGCATATGTTTCCCATCTTTCTACAACCCCAATTCCAGAAAAGTTTGGATGTTTCGTGAAATGCCATACAATCAAGAAAATGTTATGTGCTCATTCTCTTTAACCTATATTTAACTGACTGAAGTACAAAGAAAAATATCCAGTGTTTTCACTGGCTAAATTTTATTTTGTAAATATAAACTAATTTTGATTTTGATGGCTGCAACACACTCCAAAATAGTTGGGACAGAAGCATGTTTAACACTGTGTCACATCAACTTTCCCTTTAATTACATTGTTTAACTGTTCGGGAATTGAGGATACTAATTCTTAAAAGTTTTGTGAGCAAAATTTTGCCCGATCTCACTAGATACAAGACTTCAGATGCCCATCAGTCGGTGGTCATCGTTGTCTGATTCTCCTTTTCATGATGGGCCATACATGTTCAATAGGAGACAGATCTGCTGGCCAGTCAGTCACATGCACGTGTCTGTGAAACCATGTTGTTGTAGCACATGCAGAATGAGACCTGGCATTGTCTTGATCTAATAAAAATGGACTTCCCATGAAAGACGTCATCTTGATGGCACTATCTATCTCTGTACAATACCAATATATGCCTCCATGTTAATGGAACCTTAACACATAAGCCAGTCACCCATGCTGTTTGCTCTGCTGCACCCCCATACCATGACAGACTTATGCTTTTGCATTTGTCACTGATGAAAATCTGGATGGTCCCTTTGGTCTTTGGGACTGAAAACTCGACATCCATTTTTCCCAAGAAACAAGTTGAAATGTGGACTCATTTGAGCACAGCACACATTTCCACTGTCTTTTTGACTATCTGAGATGAGCTCTGGTCTTGAGAATACGGTGTTATCACTGCATAAAATTGATAGCTTTCTCCTTGAGTAACAGAGATTCAAGTTGCATTTATTGATGCAGCGGCAGACTGTGTTAAGTGAGAGTGGTTTTCTGAAGTACTCCTGAGCTCATGTGGCAATTTAACACCGTAAGATGGTTTCAAAGGTCATGCAAATTCACCTGAGGTTTCCTGCTTTGCCCTACACAGACTGAGATTTCTCTGGATTCCCTGAATCTTTTCACAGTATGGTAGTTGGTGAAAGACCTAAATTCTTTGTGATTTTGCATTGAGAAATGTGACTTTTGACTTGTTTGGCACAAAGTGATGAGCCATGACTGAGACTGAAATGATCCTTTTATACCCAAACATGATACCCTGGCCTATTACCAGTTCACCTGCTTACTGTGAACTGTTTCAAAACAGATTAATTTGGATATTCTATAGCCTTTTCATTTTTATTTTGCCTCTGTCCCATCTTAATTGGAGTGTGTTTCTAAATGGAAATTTGTTTATAAAATGCATTTATGTTGGTAAGCAAAAATATTGGAAATATTTTCTTTGTACTTCTGTCAATTAAATAAAAATGAAAGAGAACTAACAAATCACAGGTTCTTGATTTTATTGCATTTTACAAAACATCCCAACTTTTCTGGAATTGGGGTTGTACTTTGAAGTATTTGTAAGCAAACTTTGGAATATTGTCACAGAATTTATGAAATATAGTAAAATAGGGTATATAGTATAAAATATAGTAAAAAAAAAATTAAAGTCTCTTTAAATTTGGGGCAAGGTATATCAGATCTCAGCATCATCACCAACATGCTTAAAAGCTAAGCTTAACTTAATCTTATTATGCATATTTTCAAATATTTCACTGTAAAAAAGTACTTCACTGTCTTATTTGATCAACTCAATGGATCCTTAAATTAACTTAATTTCTTAAAAATCATAATGACCCCATACATTTGAATGGTACTGTAAAAATAACAGTCCTCATTATAAACACAAAATAATAATCAACTGTAATGTTCAGTGAAGACAATTAGACTGTTTTATTTGATGGGGGGCTTTGAGGGACCTGGATAATGGGTAGGGGGCGCTGGCCCAAAAAAGGTTGAGAACCACTGGTCTATACCCTGGCTGATATTTAGAAAGTGTGTACATGTGTATACCTGCAAGTGTGGCAGCTGCTGCCAATCCTGCAGCGGTGTAAGGGTCTGCTCCATGAGGGGCAGCATTGATGATGTAAGGGTTTGGCACAAACGCAGGTGCAAGGCCTACCGGAACAACAGGTCATATTCATTTCAAAGACTGCCTGGTTTACCCAAACAATCACAAAATACACATGCACAATGAAATTAAACCACTAAACACACTCAATTATTGAACTTTTACTGTGTCTCTTCTTTTACCCTCTTAAAACAAAATAAAAAATTAAGGTGGAAAAGGGATATAGGAGACAGAGTGTCTCTGGATGAAAATACTGAAAGTAATAATGTTACCAAGATGTTGCTGTTGAGCTGCAGCAAGGGCGTACTGTTGCTGCTGTGCTGCGGTCAACTGCTGAACTGTGAGATGACTGGATCTCTGGAATAACTTAAAAAAAAATTTTTTTTAAAAACCACAAGGTATTAAATCGTTTTACTAAAAAATCCTCTACATATGCAGCAACTAGAGATTTTACTACAGATGTACACTACAGTTTAAAAAAAAAAAACACTTACTGATCCCAAATTTTGTAAAGAAATTAATACTTCATCAAAAATACATTCATTGATCTAAAGTAACAGCACAGAAATTTATAATCAAACAAAACATTTCAATTTCCATAAAGTAGAATTCTGTTTGCATTCTGAAATGGTTGGACGTATGACAGAGTATATCTGTGCCAAATACACTCCTTCAGGGTTCGTGTTAATAAATATACAAATAAAGTTTTTTCAAAAATGGCCCTGTATGATGTCATAAAGGCCGGAATTCCTTATATGGGCACTTCTCCAGGAAGAGGGCGTGCACGCATCAACCAGAACGAGAGCAAGAGCACGCCCATAGACGTGCTTCATTCAGATTATGGAAGTCGTCAGCAGAGCTGCAAAGGACTTGCTCGAGAAGGATTTTGTTTTTGACCACAAAATAAACAACGTCACCAAAGAAGTGTGTTTTTGGTTGTGAGGGAAAGATAACCTTATTTAGCTTCCCAAAGAACCCAGCAATAAGGGAATTATGTCGATGTCACAGCTTGAAGACGAGCGCTATGCAACAGCTCCGCGTGCTTGTGACTCTTTAGCTCTGCCCACGGCATGCCTCCAGGCGCTCGACTGTTTTTAGAGAGAAACAGTACAGCTGTATCTTTCTTTAATAAATCTGATAAAACTAAAGACTCTTTGGAGATGCAATACTACTCTATAGGCACTCAAGATTAACATGAGATTGGCAGAAACTATGTTATGTCCCCTTTAACCTTTCTATCAATCAATAAAATCCTGAAAAAAAAAATAAAAATTATAAAATGTTTTATTATTATATATTATAATTATATCGCAACTTAAATTGCACATTTTTATCTGTTCTAAATGTACCTTAAATTAATACTTTTCAAGTTTTTAATACTCTAATCAACATGGGCATGGACAAATATGGATGCTTTATGCAAGATATGTTTATTATTAGTGAAACCATAGTTAACAGAGAGCAGTGGTCACCAAACTTTTTAAGCCCAAGATCCCTGACCTCGACCAATTATGAAAGACAAGATCTGCCTATTGAAGAATTGATAGGAAAAAACATCCCAGATTGTACTTCCAATTTGAGGCCCTTTTATTTAGTATTTTAATTAGTGATGAACTGATCATGGCTGATTCAGAATCAGGTTTTTTTTGTTTTGTTTTTTGTTTTGTTTTTTGAATCAGGAAATTTGGTTGATTTTGATACTAGTTGCTGATTTTTATTTTTTTTTCCCAAGCAAATTTATTTATTGGCTATTTGCTTTATAACAAGCAAACTGGCCTTAAACAAAAATATCTGTAGGCATTTGAAATTAGAGGCAACCACTGCATCTTAATCACGATCCAAACAAAGATGCTGCACACGTTGCATGAGCAATTGTTTTTGATTTGAATTAGATTGTATAATTTCAGGATTTAAAGCAAAAACAGAATAGTCTGACTTAAGTCTTTTTTTGCTACATAAAACATTTGCATTAAACAAAAACAGCAGGTCTGAATGAGATGCAAATTCACTCTCTGACAGCAGGTGGCGCATATGAACCAGCCGCAATATAGTGTTTCCTTGGTTACTGTTGTAAACATAGCAGAGCTGGGCTTTATAAGTATTTAAGAGGGGAAGAAAATGCCATTTTCATCTAAACTTTTCTCAAGACATTTCCTTTCAGTGATACATTAATATAATTGAAAAGTGTCTGAACTGAAATAACTGAAATAGTGACTGAAATGCGACCCATTAAGACTACATAACCAGCTCTCCCTTCCAAGATGTTAATCTGCACAAAAATCCTGATTTATAATTGAGCCGTCGTCTGATAAAATCAAATAGGCTACACATAAGATAAAGACAATAGCTGTGCTGTGATTTCAGCTATACTTGCATGTAAAATTAGAGAAGCAACATAATATCTGTTTTAACTGAAAGCGCTGCTCCTCTCAGCCACTCGCTGAACAGAGCAGACGCAGAGAGAAAGGTGCGCACGCTGGGAAAGAGAGACCTCGCGCTCATGCGGTAGAACCAGCAAGTCTCAGAAATAAGGCTTGGGCAAACCCTAAAGTTTGGTCGCTAGGCACTTTTTGAAAAACAAAAAAACAAAAGAAAAAAGTTGCTAAAGGGGTCTGAAAAGTCGCTAAGTTGGCGACACTGTAAGCATCTCCAGCCATTTCTCCAACTATGGGCTAGGCCACGGGTCAAACAGAAATTGTGCGCTGCGTTAATAAAATTAGTGCCGTTAAAATGAATTTGCGTTAACGCGTTCATTTTGACAGCCCTAATTTTTAATATAAATTTTTCATATAAAATATTAAACAGAACAACTGTTTCCAACACTGATAATAAGAAATGTTTCTTGAGCACCAATAATCCAATTTCTGATGGATTATGTGGCTGGAGAAACGGATACTGAAAATTCACCTATGCCATCACAGGAAATCATTACATTTGAAAATATATTTAAACAGGAAACAGTCTCTTTTACAATGACAAATCTTAAATTGTGATAACATTTTACAATATTACTATTAGAGCTAAAGAATATAATAACCTTATGTATAACATTAAATCCATACATTTGTCTTCATATATTCTTCATATATTAAACCTGCTGCTGTTTGTCATTTATGTTAATCAAACAACAGAAGGGGGATCAGGGGATCATTCACTACTCTTGACTGAATAAGTTTTGCAACTTTAAGTATCAATTTATTTGTAATTAAAACACCAATACACTAAGACTATGCAGTGATTATTTTTACATTTGATTATTCAATTCCTGTATTATTTCTTACTTGAAAGCTTCTGTTAAATAGATTTAAAATGAAAAAAACTGTTAATTTTTGTAACTATGTTTTACTGTGTTATTTGCATCACCTTCTTTTTAAAAAAAAAATAAAAAGAAAAAAACTATATTGTGACTAATTTAGTATTAATATAGTAATTATTAAAAGAACTGGAGTTTTAACTGAATCATTACCCTCTGAATTGTAATAGAATCGAATAGTAAGGCAAGTGAAGATTCACACCTATAATTACTATTGTAGTGAACAGCAGACAGAAAGAATGGTAAAATTTTCACTTCAGTGTGACTGTTTCTGTGAACAACATAAACAGATGCCACTTGCCCTCAGATAAAACACCACTTCTCAGGATGACAAAAAAAAAAAAAAAAATTATCTAAAGCCCAGAAAAATAATGAATTTTGACTGTATTTCTGACCAAACAAATGGAGACTTGGTGAGCCTAAGACACTTTTCAAAAACATTAAAAATATAAAATGAAATAATGTACAAAAATGTTGTATAAATTGGCACAATATAGCTGGCAAGTAGGGAGCAGTTAGCTCCTGTTGGTAGATGCAATAACTTACAGTGGCAAAAAGATGCCCAGGTTGCAACTTGGTCCTTGGCTTCACTCCCTTCCCTCATTAAAATTCAATCTCTTCTCAATAAATTAAAAAGTCCCACCCACACATTATTTCAGATGGACACTCTGTTTCACTAAGACATGTCACATTAAAGAAGTAAAATGCAATGCAAATGATGTTTCATATTGTCAAGACACTGACCCTTCATACTGCAAAAGTGAAAACAAACAAAAAGTAAAAGTAACTGTAAACAAAAAAACAAAAGTAACCGTAAATGTAATTATTAATTGCAGGTGAGCAGTTGTACCTGCTGTTGGGAGTTGTAGTCAAACAGGCCAACTGGAGCACCAGATGAGTCCACCTGGATCTGGTTCCCAGCATAGTCAAATTGGAGCGACTCCATGCCCGCCTGATGCTCCATGCCGCCCATGCTCTGGGTTTCCTGGCTCTGGAAGTCCTCGGTGGGAGGTTTGTTTGTGACAGGGTTGGGTGGCTGCAGAGTATGCGGGTGGTGCTGTGCCATCATTTCCAACCCGGCCTGACTGGGGCCCAACCGTTCTACTGCCTCTGTGGGGGATGCCTGGCGACTACCTGGGGTAGGGCTGTAGGAAATACGTTTTTAATCAAAGCACGAATATTTCATATCACAAAATAAAAAGAAAGAAATTACATTCTTGCATTTTCATTAATTGCTATTCTATTAAAGGCCAAAAAACTTTAAAATTTTAACACTTGTGGGGGGGATTTATGATTCAGCAACATTAGCTGGATCCAAACAGGTCTAGTGTCAGCTTCGGACGGCCAACAAAAAAGCCTATAAAGGTGTAGGGCATACATTTATTAGGTACTTAATAGCAAGTAAAGTATCTGGTTTGTCACTTTACATGTCTGTCAAAATTGCTCTTCAATTTGAATTTTAAACCATTTTAAACCAATAACTTTCTTTTTCTCCCAATTTTAACAACCTTCTGCACATACCTTGGCAATAGAATCGCCATTGGCGATTTTGCAAATTTTTTAGTTTACTCGCCAGACTTATAATAAAGAGATAATAAACACATTAAGATCTGATGAGCTGCTGGGTTAATGAATATTAATCATGTTGTCTACATATGCTCAAACTGATTTGCTGAAATCAAAACAGTGACGGTAATAGGTAAGCATCAGCCAACGAGACTGCCGTTAGCACATTAGCTCTACTACCGAAGAAACCTGGGCTCGTATTATTAAAGTTTCTAAGAGTCCCCTCAGAGAGCTCCTAATTTAGCTTAAAAATTTCTAACTAGGAGTCTTAGCTTAAAAGTGATTCAGCACCAATCTGAGAGCAACAGCGAGGAAAAGACAAAAACTTTTATCTTAGTGAGGAGGCGGGGCTGACCCCGTTGCTAGCTATGAGACAGTCTTTTGAAGAATGTGATTGGTTGGCTGTCCAAGAAGGAAATAAAAGAGCGCTCCACCCGCTCGCGGTTCAGAAAATCTGGGAAGTCTTTGGCAGAGCTCGAGTAGACCTCTTCGCCTCCGAAGACAACTCTCATTGCCCAATTTATTTCACGAAGAGCACGGATGCCCTGGCCCAAGAGTGGCCCAGCCTTCCGCTCTATGCGTTCCCTCCAATCGCTCTGCTACCGCAGGTACTCAGACGAGTCAGGGAACAACGGCACAGGCTTCTTCTAATAGCCCCCCTCTGGAGGAACCAACCGTGGGTGTCGGAGTTATTCCAGCTGCTCGAAGCAGCCCCATGGCCCATTCCCTTGAGACGGGACCTCCTCTCTCAAGCGAACGGCACACTGTGGCATCCACGGCACGAGTTATGGGCCCTGCATGTTTGGCAGCTCAATGGGAGCCTTTGAACCTTCCAGAGCATGTCTTAAACACTATGTCAGAAGCTAGAGCCCCATCTACCAGAAACCTCTATGCTCTGAAATGGTCTATTTTCTCGGCTTGGTGCCAAGACCACGACTTAGATCCAGTTACCTCTGATGTATCAGTGGTTCTTTCGTTTCTGCAGGAGATGCTGGATAAACAGCATTCCTCATCCACCATTAAAGTTTACGCAGTAGCCATAGCGGCTTTTCATGCCCCTATTGCTGGCCGATCGGTGGGCAGACATAGTGCGGTGGTCCAGTTTATACGAGGCGCCAGGAGAATGAACCCCCCGCGTCCTCGTACAGTTCCACCTTGGGACTTACCAACCGTACTAAGGGCCTTGAAAGGCCCCCCGTTTGAACCATTGCAATCCACGAGCCTCAGGTCACTCTCGTTTAAAACCACCCTGCTGTTAGCACTGGCGTCGGTTAAGCGAGTAGGGGACCTACAGGCCCTTTCCGTCAACCCTGCTTGCCTGGAATTCGGGCCTAACGACTCCAAGGTCGTCCTGAAACCAAGGCTGGGTTATGTACCTAAGGTGCTCTCCACTCCGTTCAGAGCCCAGGTCATAGCACTTTCCCCCTCGACGGATGATCAGGAATTGTCCCTGCTCTGCCCCGTCAGGGCCCTGAGGGTATACATCGAGCGTTCTGCCTCATACAGGAGATCAGAACAGCTTTTTGTTAGCTTCAGTAACTGCGCTAAAGGTCGCCCTGTTACGAAGCAAAGAATTTCCAGGTGGTTAGTGGATGCTATCACCCTAGCATACTCCTCCTTGGGCTTGCAGTGCCCCATTGGAGTCAGAGCCCATTCCACCAGAGGCATTGCCTCCTCCTGGGCATGGTCCAGCGGGGTGTCCATTTTGGAAATTTGTGAGGTGGCCGGCTGGTCCGCGCGTCGACATTTGCAAGGTTTTACAACCTGGACGTCCCTGCCTTGCAGGCCAGAGTCCTTTCTGCTTAGTTCGCCGCCTCCGGCTAGCTAAACAGTCTTATGGGTTCACTTGACCAACATTGTTCAAGTCCCTCCTTCATATGCTAATATATCTGGCATCTAACTAATACTATTAGTAGCCTAATGTTTCTAATATTAAAATATAGTTATGCAAACCAGACCCACTACCCCCCCGCAGCCCCCTTTTCGTTCGTTCCACTATCCATGAATTGATTCCATTTACTCTGAAATTACCGACTCTAGTATATTACGTTGTATTCTTGTTACTGCATTTCTGCGCCAGTTTAGTAATGGACTAAAATCCAATTGAGATGGAGCATAGACTAAATAAAAGTACTTTTAGAACGAGTAAGCATCTAGTCAATTCAAGTCAAGTCACAATTATTTATATAGTACTTTTTACAAAACACATTGTGTTAAAGCAGCTTTAGGCTGCGTGTCCACCAGTGTTAGGTAAGTTACTTTCAAAAAGTAATTAATTACAGTTATTAATTACATCATCAATATTGTATTTAAATTACTTTACTAATTACTCTGTCTGAAAAGTAACTTAGTTACTCAATAAGTAACTTAATTATTCAAATCGCTAATTAGGCTACATCTTAAAATCCCTATAAACCTTAATAGAAATTAAACTCTTTATTCTTTCAATTTGAGTCAAACATAGAATAGTTTAGCCTTTTAGCTTTAAAACAACTGTAATACTTAAACATTTTTATAAAAAATGTAACCTTCTTTGGTTAACAAATAGAAATACTCTGCAAAAAAAGCTTAAAAGTTAAACAATACATTTCCGTTTGGAAAGATGTTCAGGAAAAGCCCAACTAGTAAAATCCATACAGGTTTATGTAAAAATAACACATTAACTAATGTAGGTAAGAATAAATTACAGAAATTATCTTCTCTGCTGAATAAAGCCATGTGTCAAATTGCGCTGTTATTATGAGGTAAAATCCAGGTCTTCTTTCAAAAATGATGAAAATTAGATGAATCTTGATTTTTTTTTTTTTTTGTATCTAGGTGAGGGCGTTTGCGCGCAGGTGACTGCATATAATGAGCTCAGATACGGGAAAGACTGTACCTCAGTTTCATACAGATTACATAATCAGATAATATTCGTTTTCGATTTGAATTCGTTCATTTAAAAGTAGACACTTCAGGCTTTCAGATACGGGAAAGACTGTACCTCGCTTTAGTTTCATATGGATTACAAAATCAGGAATATTCGTTTTCGATTTGAATTCATTCATTTAAAAGTAGAAACTTCAAGCTATTAGATACGAGAAAGACTGTACCTCGCTTTAGTTTCATACGGATTACATAATCAGGAATATTCGTTTTCGATTTGAATTCGTTCATTTAAAAGTAGACACTTCAAGCTTTTTAGAGTCTATAGATTTTAGTCTTATATGTATCTGAGTATTTAAGGTTCCTCTGTGAATCAGGAAAATCTGAAAGTGAACGAGCCGGCGCGCGGAGGGTTAAAGCTGCTCCATTCAATTTTATCTTTAGGCGGTAAATTTAGATTTCAAATTCAATATTTATTTTAGAACTGTTGAAATTATTTACTGTATGTAACGCAAGTACCTTACCTTAAATTACCTAAAAATGAACAGTAATCCCTTACTTTACTTTTTCAGTGGATAAGTAATTTAAGTAATTTAGTTACAGTGTTACACCCAACACTGGTGTCCACCAAAGTGTTTTTAGCCAGCTGAAAATGCCAGGCGCTCTGCTGAAAACACCCAGCTGTGAGCGCTTGAGAGTGCAGCGTGTTTTTCAGTTGAGATGCTGTGGTTGCTATGATACGGAATATGCACTGAAGTAATGTCAGACGCATCGCGAATGAAATGTTTCTCCAAGCATTATTTTTCATAATAATATGATAGTCCAGCAATTCCATCTGGTAAAGACATAAATAATCGGAGACAAGCAATACTAACTTCTCTATTGTTAAGCAGCGTGTGACGGTTGGTCGGTATTAGTCTCGCCGAGCGGACCTTACAAAATTAATGAAGGTAAGTGAAATATCTGCGTTAAAGTGTTATGAAACCCCCGTTTCAGCACTGATCTTTCACACCTTAGATCTGAAAAAGACTCCAGAAATGGGTGTGTAATACTGTGGAAAAGTGGGAGTGTAGAAGGTGGGAAGAGGGGAGAAAACAACCAATAAAACACAGACCTACAACACACTCATTATACAGACAAATGAATATTAAAATATATTTAAAATAGAAAGAATAAAGGCAGTTACTTTTTGTTTACTCTTCTTTGAATTTTCGATCTTATCATTGTTTGCGGTTTATCACAATAATCCGTCGTGTCATCGCGTTCACGATCAGACGTACCGCTGTATCAGCGCTCTTATTTGTGCTTATTTCATTTGAAGAAGACATGATACGTGCACGAACATGGTGCTGGTTCATGTTTGGAGCACAAGAGAATAAGAAATATATTCACAAAAACTTGAAAACAGCTTGCTCCGGTCTGGATATGAACTATGATCCACGCAGCGAGTGTTGTTAAACTAATCGCAGCATTCAGCACAGAAACTGCTCTCTCATGCACGCTGCACGTGGTGTCATGTTAAAATGTTGTTGCAGTCATGGTTACAGAGGTAAACTGACAGCAAGGAAGCTCTTTCCTGAGATTTGAATTCTCCGCTGTGGTGCTGTAAGACGACATCTTGCATAACACAGTGCAGTGATTGGATCATAAAGCCTGGTTTATACTCGCCACGTCCGCACGAGCGCAAAGATGCGCGCGGCAAAAATAATGTCATCGTGGACTGAGCGGCCGTGCGCGTTGAGTGCACGAGGCCCCATTTCGCGTGGCGGCGTGCACGGCATTTTTTGTAACTTTCCGCATGGCTCTGCTTCCGAAGATGCACGAATTCAGGCCGACTCTAGCCGAACAGGCACGTCGAACCAGCATTTTCATGAATTGGAGGAAGCTTGATATTAAGTTCAAAGTCCATCAGTCCCTGATTAATGAAATTGATAATGAAATCAAAATAATCAATGAAATTAGGGGGACAAATATTTTATTGTTGTTCAATTTAGTAGCCTATTATTAGTTTTATACATATTATGCCTAATGTTTTGTTCTTTGATTCTTTTGTAGTGTGGGTATGGTGAAGTGTACTAAAAACAAAGGGTTTTCAATTTTCAAAGATTGTCAAGTATAAACGCCTCGTCTGTTTGGGGAGGTGCGTGCACAGTCAGCGGAGGCTCGCGCTGCGGAGCCAGGCCAAAGTATAAACAAGGCTTAAGAGGTCATTCTCATGAATAATACTGAGAAAATCTCAGAAAACTGATGACGTAGACATGTACTCATTAGCCACGGCAGCAAATCACCACTCCGAATTAACGCATATACTTCACTTTTCGTGACGTAGGTTCAACTTTGTTTTTTGAACCGGAAGAACGAAATTGCTCCAAAAAATTAAAAAATAACCACTTTTCCCTTAATAACAGACATAATGAGAGCTATTGTTGTTTTCACTGATGTGCAACCTGTTCATATACATGTTAACATTTCAAAAAATGTGTTTTAGGGTTTCATGACACTTTAAACTTACACTCAGCCTCTAACTCAGACACCGGTGAGTGAAATCTAACAAATTATTAGTCAATGGCTAATGATAGACATTATTTGATTGCCGATCATGGAAATTGTCGCATATGCAAGTGATTTACTCGCATTGTAGAGGGCTGTTTAAATACTTAAGAAAGTTACTTTGATAATACTGTTACAAGTTTAATTGGCAAAAGAACCATCGTACTTGAAGTCTTTACAGTCGCGATCCATCCCATTCAGCAATCCTCTGGAATTTGCTTTTGAGGGATCCCCTTCCTCTCCGACTTTCATCTCAGAACTTATGTCTTCTTCAAATGGAGAAGCCTTTTCTTGTGAATCACCTTTCTCCCTGCTGTCTGGATCTGCATCTGCTCCACCCTGGAATCACCATATGTTGATACATAAAATCAGGAACTCGACAGGTGATTTTTATAAATTGTAGTTTGATCACTATTTTTTCAGTTGTTTAAAAGATTAAGGCAATTTTCAAAGTTTGATAAAATGTTTCAGTTTCCAATAAAAGATTATACTTTTTTTTTTATAATACACATACATAGACTGAACAAAATGATAAACGCAACACTTTTGTTTTTGCCCCCATTTTTCATGAGCTGAACTCAAAGATCTAAGACTTTTTCTATGTACACAAAAG
>JAFVLL020030270.1:0-13113 GCA_021397915.2 Tor tambroides | reverse complement strand
ACAACAAACTACTTTTGTTAACTGAGATAAAGCTAAAATAAAATAAAATAAAATAAAATGATAAAATATTAAATAAAGTAAAATAAAATGATAAAATATTAGATGAAAATGAAAAATGTTCCTAAAGCTAAAATAAAATAAAATAAAATAAAATAAAACATTAGATGAAAATTTGAAATGTTCCTTGGCAACTAACTAAAATGTGTTTAAATTGAAACACTAAAATTACTAACTGGAAATAAATAAAAACTAAAACTGAACAAAAACTAAAACTGAAATAAAAATAATTACACCTAAATAGTAAAAAAAAAAAAAAAAATAGCACATAACACAAAATTACCACAAAAACAAAATGGCTAAATAAATAAACAATAAAAGAAAAATGAAAACTTCAAAAATAAAATAAATCTATAAAAAAAAATAAAAACATAATTAAATAAATAATAACGCTAAAGTCCCTCCTTCAATGTAAATCAATGTTGTTGTTTTTTTCTAATTTCCTCGTCAACAAGCCACATAATTTATCATTCATGTCTGCACAAACTTTGCAGGATGAGTTATGCTTAAGAAAAATCCCTAACATAAAGAAATAATAATTTTAATACTGATTCTTGCCTCAGCAACACTACTAAAAAGAAATCACAAAGAACTTGTTGTAAACCGGTTAAATCTTTCAGTGACCAGATGCTCTAATGGGCCTATTAACACAGAACAGGCCTGTAAGGATTCCTGAAGTTTCTTCTCAATAACTTTAATTCAGTTTTTACTTCCGCACTTTTTTTCTCTACACAGAGGGTCGAGAAAAAGCTTTGAGAAAATCCTTGTGCGGGTTTCTTCATTTATAGATAGAAAGCTCAAATATATTTATTGATCTCCCAGGAGAAACGTAGTAATTATTGGCAGATTAGCTGAGAGTCTGGAGATTTTTACTCTTCAGGAATTTGGAAGTCTGTTCTCTTAGAAACCTCATGGTCATTCAATTTATTCCTTCTAACGCATCACGAGACAAAGCAACTTTTATGTGCATTTTTTAAACAAATGCTTGATCAATAACTCATTAGCAGGGTTATTTAGTTACAAATGCTACAGTTTAACACTACTGGATGAAGACATAGTCAGTATTGATAAAAGAATCAGTATGTCACCTGGTCAAAGTGTAAATGAACCCCGTGTGTTCACATTGATTCTTCTGTCATTATCCGCATGTACTGTCCTGTCTCATTGACTGTGTCAAAATTATTACAATTACACTGTAATCTCGTCCTCTCACAAAGCTTCTTATAAGCATCTCCAGTTAGAAAATCACGACATAATGTGTACCATTGTCCAAGCTTGACTTAATTTCCAAAGCCCTTTAGCCGACAATCTGAGCTATTTAATTTTACCTTCCATAACGCTCACATCGTCTGCTCATCAGGTCTTGGCTGTCTGATTGTCCTTCTGCCTTACTGTCTAGAGACTAAGAGGATTCATAGTAGTTTAGGATATCAACAATCTGGTCTCTAAAATGGTTAATCTCCAGTATTGTCTCTTCCTTGGAACAGATTTGGAGAAATTTAGCATTGCATCACTTGCTCACCAATGGATCCTCTGCAGTGAATGGGTGCCGTCAGAATGAGAGTCCAAACAGCCGATAAAAACAACACAATAATTCATAAGTAATCCACACAACTCCAGTCCATCAATTCATGTCTTGTAAGTGAAAAGCTGTGTGTTTGTAAAAACCAAATTCATCAGTAATTTGTTTTAACTTAAAACCATCGCTTCTGATCAAAATACTAGTCCATAATCCATAAAAACGTTTCCTCCAATGAAAAAGTTCATCTCTATTGTCCTCTCACATCTAAATCCACCAACATATTTGTTTAGAACAGTTTTAGACTGTTTTGGCTTGTTGGCTTGATAAGATAAGATAAGATAAGATAAGATAAACTTTATCTGTGCAGATTTCTCTCCTTATTCAGACAAGATGAGTTTTTCACTTGAAAAAGTAATATTATGGATTATGGCCTTGTATTTTAATAGCAGTTTGAAGTTAAAAATGCCTTAATGATGAATTTATTTTTTTATAAATATGCAGTTTTTTGGTTCACAAGACATTAATAGATGGATTTGAGTGGTATGGATTACTTGTGGATTATTGTGATGTTTTTACCAGCTGTTTGGACTCTGATTCTGACGGCACCCATTCACTGCAGAGGATCCATTTGCGAGCAAGTGATGTAATGCTACATTTCTCCAAATCTGTTCCAGTGAAAAAACAAACTCATCTACATTTTGGATGGAGTGAGGATGAGTACATTTTCAGTAAATTTTCATATTGGTTGAATGTTTCCTTTAAACTAAGATTACAAAGACAACACTTGGATTTTTAATGTGCTCTGAAGAATCATTCACAATAAAACCAAGAATGGTTCATTTTGATTTCATGTTGACTTTAAATTGGACTGTGGTGCACTTAGCTATAAAAATCCTGCAAAAAGATCCAGACTCCACCTCAATGTGTCTTTGGTCTCCAACCTTCAGTGCCAGTCCAACTCCACAGTATCCCACCTGACCGACTGCACTTCCAGCCTGTGCCAGATCCTGTTCATGCAACCTGTCTCTCCAGCTCAAATCCTGATCATTCCAACTACTCACTGCAGCCAGCCTGATGCCCTGCGACGCTACGGCCGCTACCCCACAGCACAAACGCACCACATATCTGGATAAACAAACATTACATTTTTGTAATAAAACATCCCCATTTGGCTGTCAGATAAGAATGTTCATTTTTACTTAGCTCAAATCCCATAGGAAAGAATTACAAAGGAGACATCTTTAATAACTTAATATAAAATAATATCTTGTTTCTCCAAGGCAGCAATGAGATTTTTTTTTTCCTGCAGGAGAAAAGGAGCCAATTTAACTCTCAGAGATCTCAGCAATGTTTTCTCAACAATGTGAGATTTGCCAAGACTCCAAATGTGCAATCAGAAGTCAAGAGATCTCGATATGAACTCTCATCAAATTCTTCAAAGACCAAATGTTCAATGCAAAGCTTTCCACACTAAAAAGAAATGGGTGAGGAAGGAATTTTCTTTTAAGAACTGCTAGTAATTTTCACAAACAATTATAAAGAAACAGCAAGTAACACACTGAATTAAACGTGAATTTGTAAGTATTTTCTTGTAAAACATATTTCAATAAAATTTCACATGCACATTCATTTTATAGACCTTACCATTTTTAGAAGAAACATCTGAGATAATGTTGATTCTTAAAAGAAAGATGCCTGAAAATGGCACAAGTCTCCTGGGCTATGAAAGAGCAACCTCTGAGCAAAAGCATGTTCCTCCGGGACAAAAACAAGTAACTGTACAATCTCCTCAGTGGTTTGAAAGGTTTGAAGGCTGTGAGTCAGGAAAGACTGAGGTGGTGTATATAATAAAAAAGAAAAATACTATATACATAGTAAATAACATTGGGGTAAAATTCTATACTGTGCAAACAAATGTGAAAATGTTGGCAAATTCATTGAATTTATTCACTCTCTGAAACCCCAACATAAGTAGCACAACATTTTTCATGCAGGACATTTGCAGCATGTTATTAAATTCAAAAGTTGTTAATAATCTGGTCTCATAAGATTAAGAGTCATATAGTATCAATCTGCCAAAAAATAGCTTTAGCAGTTCTCAGCTCCCAAACAAAACGGAAGCACATAAGGGTTAACAGAAGCACTTTGATCTTTAACAGACTATCCTCAGACTTCATGGAAATATGAGCCGTATTGAAACATAAATTATAAATAATGTGTAGTAAATAAAATGTAAATAAAGTTCATCAATATTAAATCAGCAGAGATGCAAAGAGAGCAAATTCTTACCTCACTGGATAGACATCGATAATAAACCTCTGCTTGTTATTTTGGGCTTCTATTATAAGACCCTCCAAAATATGCACAGAAAATAGTGACAGGAGGTTAAACCGACACAAGTGACTCATGGATGTCAAACTGATAAGGTTATTTTTAGAGGGCATCACGTTTTTGACGGTTTTAACCTCGTGTGACTGTGAGCTGAAATAATAGGATAATAATATTAGATAATAATAATAAGAGAAAACAACAAGAGCTCATTTAATATTTGACCTTCCGCAAATTGCATACCACCTAACCGTGAAACTGAGTGCTGAAAATGGATTTAAGTTGGAAATGTTTAATAACACACTGCAAGAATATTAATTGCCATTGAAGCTTATTATGTCAAGAACCGCTCTCTGAGCTCGGACACAAATGAGAAGCACAAAAGAAGCTGTTCTTATTCACCTTGACATATTAAATGTCTGCACTGACAAGGACTCAATCAAATGGCCGTGTTCTGGGGCTATGAGAGCTTTGTGCTGTATGTCTTGGAGTTTCAGCTTTGTACTGTGCTGAGGTGACCTGCTGAATGACATAAAAAAAAAACATAAAATGACATAAGAATAATAAAATCTAAAAGTAAATGATTATAATAAAATGATATAATTTAAATATTATAAAATATTATCCATTATATAAAAGTATATTACAAAAATAATGTTATTTTATCATAATATATTAAATTATTCAATATTTAATAAGAAACCCTGATCAGATTTTTTTTTCTTTGATTTATATAAAGATTGTAAGTTCACATAAGCAGTAAGTTCATAAGCAGACGTTCACAGTCCCATATGTGGTTTTAATACCGATTTAAAAATAGCACCCTATTTCATTAGGCTTCATGTAAATCTGTCCCACTTGAAGTGTGTTCAAACCCTGGAGACTAGGAGAAACAGGATACTGGAGCCGATTCCTCTCTCCTCATGGAAGCAAGCATTCTTCCTCTTTTTTATTTCTATTTTATGCCTGATTTGCTGTCGTAAGCTATGACTCACCATCAAGCATATGAAATTTGAGTCCGCTGCCAATATATCACTGTAAAATGCCTTCGTTTGGTTTATAGCTGAGTGTGGTTGTAGACATAAGGTCAGATTTACATGCTGCTAACAGGTTGTAACCAGATTTTCCTTGCTGTTTTAAAATTAAAAAATATATATATATGTTGCTGTAGTATTTAGAAAATACTACCATTCAGATGTCATCAATGTTATAATGATATACACTGGGCCAAGCAAAAAACTTCTAATTGGAAAAGCCGTTAATCATTGTCTGTACATGCAATAACATTAGCCAATCATATTAGAGGTTATTTGCATAAATTGCATAAATTAATAAGTGCAGTAGCAAAAAATAAAAAAATAATTAATTCTAAAAGTAACAGAAAAAGTGAAAAATGGTAAATGTAACGCATTCTGCTTGTCAGTCATTTTTGCTCATTCACAGCAGGCAGTCCATATATGAAAAGCCATATATATTTTAAAAATTCGTCAATCTGTCAACAACTATTTACACAACCAAAGAATAGAAAATCATAAGAAAATAAAGAGACCAGAATGCCACGGGACCAAAAAAGAAGCAAGACGAGAGTGAACACTAGAAACTTTTCATCGCTGGAGAGAGCTGCGAATTTCAAAGCGCTTGAAAACAGATGCTGGGCTTGCTTTGCTTTTGCTTGACAGGCTATAGAATATATGTCTAATTCAGTGGCACATGTTCTACAACACTTAACATTACTTACTACACCTTATGCAAGCACAAAAGCATTATTTGCTATGATTGAATCACAGCAGTCAGCTTACAAGATGAAGTTTAAATTAGAGATTAAATTTAGAGTATGTCGCCTTCAACGTCAAGTTGGGTTCGATTTCCAGAGAATGCATGAACTGATTAAAAAAATACAATGTACTGTAAGTCACTTTGGATAAATGCATCCGCCAAATGCATAATGTAAATGGTTACCTGGAAGATTTCTAAATTTGATCCAGCAAAGGCGTCAGTAGGTGGTAACCAGGTTGTGTGCAAGGAGGCCTGGAGAAAGCCATCCGTTTGCATTCCCATTTATCTCAATCGCAGCTGTTTGGCTGCCACAGGACATCCACTGAAATATAATGAAATATTAGTGATATAAACAGTATGTTGCTTGCAGCCAGATAGTGTAGTTACAGTATCTACCAGCAGGGGCTAATGGGTCCATGATAACCAGGGCTGCATTTCCCAAAAGCATCATAAACTTGATCATAACTCCATTGGTGGCAATAGGTCTATGATGTACTTAGGCTTACGATGCTTTTAGGAAACGCAGCCCAGCTTAGTAAAGTTGTAAATAAAGATTATTAGAGTATGTTTTACAAGAAAATACTAATTCAGTCTTTCTGCTTCATTTAATTTAATTTAATTTAATTTAATTTAATTTAAAAAGTTCTTCCCAATATTGCTATGACATATTTCAGAGTGTGAGCTGCTGTTGGATGTAGTTTTTGTCTAGAATTTAAAGATTTTAAAAAGTATTAAAAAGTATTACTTATTTGCAATTCTGCTGCAATGTGTCCAGTTTATTACACTCAGGTTCACTCAAGTCATCCATGAGGCCTATTACTATAACTTAATTAAATGCATGATTGCAAGATAAAAATCTAATTTACTGATTTAATTAAACCAAGATTAAACCAAGTTGTAGTAACTTAATGAAACTGTCTTGATAACTTAGGAAACTGGGCAGTGGATTTCAAGTTTCCAGTATGCTTTGCATAGGACTGGATAAGGAGAATAAATGTTGAAATTATGTGTTATTTCCAGCCCGATCTCACGGCAATTCGTACATATTTTACGAGGTGGCTAATTCGTACGAATTCGTACAACCTCACTCGTACAAATTCATACGATTTTTGCTAAGTCGTGCGTATTTTACGAGTTGCCAATTCGTATGAATTTGTACGAATGACCTACACCTAACCCCGCCCCTAAACCTACCCGTCACTGGAGTTTAGACAAATCGTACTAAATCGTACGAGTGAGGTCATACGAATTCGTACGAATTAGCCACCTCGTAAAATACGTACGAATTGCCGTGAGATAGCGTTGGTTATTTCATGACCTGTTGGGGACATTTAAAAGACTTCGTTATGTTGAATTTTCTTTTTTTTTTTTTTTTTTCTGGGACTCACAGTTGCAAGTTTATATCTCACAGTTCTGACTCTTTTTCTCAGAATTGCGAGTTTATATTAGAATTGTGAGAAGAAAGTCTAAATTGTTAGATATAAACTTATAATTGTAAGGAAAAAGTCAAAATTGTGAGATATAATTGTGAGAAAAAAAGTCTGATTTGTAACATAAAATGTCATAAAATGTTACCTTTTTTAATCCTGTGGCCGGAACAAGCTTTCATAGTTTTTAGGTTGCACAATAAATAGGTACTTAAACAAATACACTGACGCTGCTAATGTTTTAAACCATGAGAGATTTAGAGGTCAAGTTCAGCTGCTGCAATCACAGCCACACACACACCTGCTCTCTTAACTGAGGTGTTTACCTCATCTGACCCTGTATCATATCGTTCATCTTTGCAGTTGTCTCCCTTGTCGCCCATCCCCATTTAGCTGGGATGCAGCCTGGGCGTCCTTAACACACAATGACTGCGTTACGCTGCCTCTGGGACTGAAAGGGGCATGTGTCGCCCCGGCCGAATCCATTGTTCACACGTAAACACGCACACACTCACACGCACTGAAGGTGTCCTTTGCCCCACACTGCCGGTTGGTAATTATCAGTGCTCATCTGGTCCTGCTGGCCGGACAGCCGGTCAAAGAGTGAGACAGACAGAGATAGACAGACAGACAAAGAGAATGAGAGTGAGACAGACAGAGAGAAAGAGATTGCAGAGGCTCGGTCATGTCATGTTGACTGAGCAAAAACAAACACACTTACCCCCAGTTTCACAGACAAGGTTTAAGCCTAGTCCCAGACTAAAATGTAAATCTGAGCTGTTTCAACCGAAATAAACTTGCACTGACTGATCTTAAAATGTATCAGTGCCTTTGTTTTGTCTCAAGATGCACACCAGTGATATTTTTTCTAAGCATGTTTATAAAAACTACTTAAATGTCCTAATTGAACTATGGCCTAATCCTGGCTTAGTCTAAGATCTGTCTGTGAAACCAGGCCTTAAAGTTTTATATCTTGTATGTTATACCTTTTGTACCCTTCTGTCATTGTATTCATCGTTTTTATTGTTAACAAACAAACCACATCCATCCCCCACACTTCTGAAAAGCTTGCTACGCCATTGGAGGAACTGACTCATGGAGGTTTCCTATCAGTTTAAAGCCACACCTAAATGCGAGTTTGTTTTAACATTATTTTCTCCATCCGTGCGGCCTATAGGAGACAATATTTGAAAAGGAAAGTTGTTTCCTTTTTTAACAAGAGAAAGTTTAATTAAGTGGCTTAAGTGTTTTTGTGTGTGTTTAATTATATTGTGAAAAACCCCTTTTTACATGGACAGATGATTTGTTCACAATTAGAACAGGAATGAGTTAAGAAAGAGTCCATTTTGATTTTATGTTGACTTTAAATGGATAGTTCATTCAAAAATTTGAATTCTGTCATCATTTATTCACCCTCATGTTGTTACAAACCTGAATTACTGTCTTTCTTCTGTGCAAAATAAAGGATTATATTTTGAAAAATAGTCCATAATCAACATTCCAGATTTTGAAATGTTGATATCATCACTTTCCAATTATAACAAACTAAATGGACTCTTTTACACAGAGTGATCATGCGTTTCCACATTTATTAACATCATAACTCAAGGAAAGCTTTTTAATTTTTCATTTAATTATGTACATTTATAACACTATACTTTGTTTATTGTTTTATTACCTTCACTCAAAATAAATAATACATAAATAAATAAATAAATAAATAAATAAAATATAAATAAAAATATGTAAAATAGGGCACAAGGTACTGCATTAATATTTTACCTATATTTAGAAATGTTCTCTGTGTTTTAGGGTTAACAGAAATGTCTGTAAAATTAATGGATAATGTTTTGGCAGAAAATTACCAGTACACTATTATTAGTAGTAGTAGTAGTAGTAGTAGTATTTATTTTTTATTTTTTTACAGTGTTGCTATTATTTACAGAAAACTGCCAAAAGCAAAAATTATATTTATTGTAGTTATATTATATAATATTGTACAAATTATATTATTTGTAGTTTTATATTTATTGCAGTTTATACTATATAGTCTGTTTCACCACTAGAAGTTTATCCAACAATGACAACTTCTGCTTCTGAGAACCCCGGTAATGTGAAAAGGGTCCATAAAGCCTTAACCTAAACAAGCCCTAAAGTCTCTACAAACAAACAGCAGATTTTATTTTCATTCAAGCATTTTTCTAAGAGGCGGATGACAATTTGTTATCAGTGATACCAACCCCTTCTGTTCCTCGGTGGTGGGAAAAGCTCCAAGCTTCCAACTGATCCACTGAGACCATCACAACCTTCAAGAGAAAAATAACGAAACAACTGAAGACACACCTCTTTGGCAAGCACTTACGATAAATTGTTTGTGCTGTTCCTGATTTGTAAGTCACTTTGGATAAAAGCATTTGCTAAAGGACTGAAAGTAAATTCATATCATGTTTATGTAGATATTTTTGATGCAAATTTTCTCTGATAAATTTTGTTGATGGTTCCTGTCACTTTGTTGCATTGCATTTTCCTTTGAATATTCTATTTTTTTTGGGTAGTAGAAATTGATGAAAATTCATGTTATGCTTTATGTGAACCTTTTTGACACAAATTAGCAGAAATTGGCAATGTTTTGCTGCATTGCTCTTGGTGTGAATAGGCTTTTAGTGTGTAACCACACTAGCCTGTTACTAACACCATGGGCAAGAAAAAAAATTTTTTTTTGATTAATTTCCTGTATTTTCTTCTTTGCCATAAACCCACTGAACTAAAGCATTCAAGATAAAAGACTGTCGTCATTTATTAAATTAAACACACTAGCAGCGAGTCAGGAAGTCCAAAGACCCTCCATTCCGGCTCTTAATGACTGCGATGCTTTTGCCTTTTCCTTTTTTAATTATCAAATGAAAGTTGTTCCTGTTCTTTCAAGGAGTTTCTAAGCAACAATAAAATGCATTTGTGTCTCCTGTATTAGAAAAGCAGCAGCTAGTGGAAACGACAAGAAAATAACACAGCTAAATGTGTCTGTGTTAACATGCATGCATGTTTAGAGGTTTACTGTACATGCATGTGTATGAATTTGTGCATGTCATAGAGTTTTCTGAAGCTTTACATACAGGGCCCCAAATTAATAAATTTATACGGAAATTATGCAATTAAATGATGGAATTGTGGAACTGTATTTCCTCATGTAATTTACATACACTGAAACAAAACAGCAAAGACCAGACTGTTATTCTTGCCGTTTAAACCGTTTATTCTAAATAAACGATAAAAATTTTATTACACTGTAAAAATAATTTTTCGAGGTTGTAAATAAACAAAGATTACTGGAGTACATTTTACAAGCAAATCTTTCTACTTCAAAATTTCACATTTCATTTAATGTGTTATTTGCAATTTATTCGTGGACTTCATGTAACGTGGGGTTTGGGTTTTGTTTTTGGTTTAGGTTTTCATGTCTTTTATTTTGATATTTTGCCTTGTTTCATGTTCCTGTTATGCGTTCCTTGCCCCTCATGTGATATGCCCTGCGTTCCATTCGGAAGGGCTCATCCCTATGCTCTAATCCCTTCAAAGGGTTTACCCTCTGGAGTGAGAGCATCGAAGGGTTGAAGGGTGTAGGGGACCAAACAACTGTTTCTTGAAGTGCCCTTCTGCATCATCATCCCGTGCCCATACGCAGGTGCCGTCATCATGCAAAGAATCTGCGCAAAGGATCACAGGAGCCCGAAGTGTCCATCAGTTGTGCCCTTCGAAAACCTTCATTCCAAAGGGCCCTTTGAAGTGGCCAGTTTTGAGCACTTCGGTTTGGAACGACCCTAAAAACACAGATTTGTGGCCATATTGGAATTGAAAAGGTTAGAATAAACTCGAAACACACGCGATTGTTGTCATGCGGTGAATCTGGCCAATCCTGAAACAGCTGTGTCATCATCAGAGCTCCTGCAGCTGCTCTGGAGAAACTGCTGACTCAGTACTTTCACGATACTTTGATGGCCGTCTCAAGTCGGACAAAATTTCTAACCGGCATGCACTGCTTCAAGACAGAATTTGATTTTGTCCTGTCATGTGGTTCTCAGTTCTGTTTGCTCATTGGTTGGTTCTTGTCATGTGACCCTTAGTGTTTGATATAAGTAGCCCTCATGTTGCCATAGTGCTTTGTCTGATGTTGTTCTGTAAAGGCTGTTTTGTGTGCTCTTGTGCCATTGCCATTGCCATGCTTGGATGTACTTTGTGTTTTTGTTTTAATAAATATTTAACTGCATTTGGATCCTTGCCTCATCTTCAACCGCACGTTTACACTTCACTAGCATTTTTTTTTTTTAAAAAGTGAGGTTCCAAAGTCAAATTTTACTAGCATTTGACCATTGCATGTTAATTTTGCACCCTCAAAATGCAGATTTACATAGACTTTTTAGTGTACAGGGGCAGCCTAAATGTTCTTGCAAAGAAATCACAATTATGTGGAACTACAGTATGTACAACATGCTTGGAAAAGACACGAACTGATTGTCATGACAACAGCAAAGTTTATGACGCAGAGCGAGAAGGGTAGACTCACGAGCATGATATATTAATTTAGTCGTAATCTATCCACAAAAACAATGATAAAGTAATTTATTGGTTATGTGCTTAAACAACAGCACTCCCAAACCCAACTTTTGATGCATGCACGTGTTTATGAAGTGAGAGCAATATGAAGGGATGTCAGTGTAAACATTCTCTCTTTACATACATCAAACCCTATTCAGGCTCCATTAGAATAAACTGTTTTGCGGTTTCAGAGCCATTATCAGAGCAGGAGGTGTCATCACATCTGTTTAGCAGGTTGTTTTTGCATGACTGTCCCCAATCGTATTCAATTCTCTTTTAATCTGGGAATGAACAGAAAGCAAACAGCTTTCTCTCCTTTATGTATGTTTTTATTGCTGCGTACGCCCTGCAGGGAGAGCATGAAACAAGTGAGCATTTCAAACAGGCAACATTCATTGAAATCATTTCAGCTTGTCCAGCTCAGTCAAACAATGAATCTATTGCTCACTTCAGTGTTTTTGTTTGGGATGGGGTGAGAGTCTGGTGATAAAAAGCTTTGAATAGACACGAATTGTCACTCTAAACAGGGCTGAAGTGTTATGTGAACACATACTGAATGTTCTGGCAAACAGAGATGATAATTGAGAGTCACAGACCTGGACATATTGTACTGTAGCACATTCCCTGTACAATACTGAATAAAACAATAAAGTAGATTATGCTTCCCATCCCCATCAAAACAAATCTACATTAACAATAAAACTGGAAAGATGTGCAAAGTATTGTATATATTCATAAATAGACATGAACATAAACAGAAATAAACAAAAATATACATCAAAGTTAAACCTTTCATTTAGTTGCCTTTAGCCTACATGGTAGTCCAATGTCCAAAAACAAACAAAAACACGGTAAAGCCACTTTTTTTACTGTAAGTTTATGATTGTACCGTTAGTGTTTTGGTAGTCTTGGTTGTCTTTACAGTCAGCAGGCTTCATGTGCATGCAGATGTTTAACTCAATAAGGCCTTCTTCATCGATGTACGCTGTATTTACAGGTTTTGTTTATCCAGTTTTTTTTTTCTCTCTTTGTTTTAAAATACTGTCGTATGGAGTGGGAAAACGTTCCAAACGATTCAGCAAGTGAGTGAGCTGTCCAAATGACTCGGAATGAATAGCGAACCGATTCAGACCGCTTGCCAACCTGTGATCGATTTATTGAAAAGAATCGACTCAAAGGAGTGATTCATTTTTGATAATTCTGATTCTAAAAAGATACGAACACAGGGTTGGCTCGCTGAACTGTTCTCAGGTCAGTATATACAGCAGGGCCGTAGCTAGAGGATTGGGGGCCCCCTGAAAAAATATTGATGTGGCCCCCCCCCCACACACACATATCATATACTGTACAATATACAAGCATGGAACCAAATTGCATGCTTTTTTGTGGTTTTCATAATATCTCAGTTAT
>JAFVLL020030269.1:0-21070 GCA_021397915.2 Tor tambroides | reverse complement strand
GTCTGTCATCTATCTATCTATCTATCTATCTATCTATCTATCTATCTATCTGTCTGTCTGTCTGTCTGTCTATCTCTCTTTCTCTCGGTCTGTCTGTCTGTCTGTCTCTCTGTCTGTCTGTTTGCAAGGTGTACAATGGTTAACAGATTCAGACATGTACAAAGAGTTTCATAAGTCTGTACACACCATATTATAAGGATGGCACTGATGCACCAGCCCCAGTGAATGTGAATCTTTTAGCATCTGCTAATGTTTTCCCATCTGTGTTTTATTAAACTTTTGTTTTCACAAGGCTCAAGAGATGTGGAAAACTCTTGAATGCAGTTGTCATTGTTCTTTTCATTTCATAATAAAGCGTGACAGGACTTTTTTCTTGAAACAGCTGGCACAATATTCATGTTCAAAGATCAAGGAATCCAAGATAGGATTTCAGAAGTGCGAAGCCTCATCAAAATCCCATCACCCTAAAGGATTCAACTTAATTACACCACAGACAGAGTCTCAGAGTGAATGCTGGGAAGAGAACGCAGACAAGAACCTTCAGTTCACCTGTTTTGCTCACAAAAGACAGCCTTTGAAGCCAAACAAAGCTCTCACCTAGTTCATGTGCGGTGGTGAAGGCTGAGGGGAGACCATCATCTTCGATCACTGAGCAGCTCCTCTTAGGATCACACATGGTGCCTACATCAGCCATACCCAGAGTGTCACACGTGGTGGCCCCACACAGGTCCTGTGAAGAGAATGATTATAGTGTGAAATCATTGATGAAACTCAATGCAACATAACAAGGATCAAGTGTTTCAGGAGAAGTATGAAGATGATAGCCAGGGTTACAGTAGCAATCGTTTAATTCATCTCCATAATCCATGCTTCCTTATTGAGCTTTCCCCAGTGATTAGGTCTGATCCAAAGTGTATGCTTGTGAACTGATTTGTCAGATCAAAATACTTTTATTATTATTTATTATTGTGTATTGACATAATGAGAAGCACAGGGCTGTGTGGAGCAGCGAGGGTGGCCAAGAATGCCTGTAAACAGCTGTGGTTACGACATTGTTAAGAGGACAGATGGAACCATGTGAAAACATCGTAGTGCAGCCACCTGGAGACTTCAGGGAGAACATTTGGGAAGGTTGAATACATTCCAATAAATCTTGACATGAATGTTTCAACTTTCTCATGCTGTTAAATATGATGAACTGGGCAGTTGATGGCTATGAGAAGTTACAGAAGTTATCAGTTCAATTTTTAACATACCAAACAGCAAAATAGAAGTTTGCATTGCTGTAATAGAAAGACATGAGTTAATTTGGCTGAAGTAGCAGGTGCAGTGCAGGTACCTTGGCATAATAGTTAGCAGTTTAATGAGAGCTGACTTTGATCACTTCTCTGCTTGAGTCAGTTTTACACACATGGCATGCGCTTTCAGCCTTCTGGTGATGTAATGGTGCTTTTAAGTTTATATTGGAATCAAATGGTAGAGAATTACATTTTCTTTTAGGGGCACTCCCTAGACTTGACCTATTTCCTGAAATGTTTTATTACTATCTACCCAGATGGCATGTCATGTTAGTATAGAAAGTGTTTCAATTGTGGCAAAACCGCTGAAAGATATAATGTCAGAGATGATTAAAAGGAGAAATCTTTACCTAAATGACAAATGTCAAGTGGTGCAAACAAAGAAATACTTTACTGAGACCTTCAATAAATGCGAGTGAAATTCTCAAATGTCAAAATATTTTCAAACATTTTCAAAGGTGGTATGTAAATTCTGTATTTATATTTTGATTTTATTTTTTTTCTAAAAAAAGATTGTCTTGCCACTGTCATCAGGGTCTCAAGTGGTCTCCATTGTTTTATGACTTTTTTGTCACATGACAACAAAATGGTTACACCACACAGACTTTAATTTACCAGACTATTAAAAAAAATAATAATAAAATTATTTTATGATTTGAAAATTGCTTCATCTCTTGTTTTATTGTTTGTTTGATTGATTGAAATCTACAGATCTACAACCACAGCACCAGACATTTTTACCTTAATCCCCACAAAATTAAAACATTAATACAGAAATACAAAAAAAAAAAAAAAAAAAGTTCATCATAGATATGTATTGAATTGAATTACAGTTCTGTGTGTGTTTTAAATAACCTATTTTCAGAAAAAAATGGTCATTGGCCCATATGAGAACATCATTTCTTACCTGCTTTGTAAACAAAATAGCTGTATCCCAGTACTCTGGGTGTTTGTCATTGATCTTGTTCAGCTTCTTCTGCCAGCTGCAGAAATTGCGCAGCGTTAGTGCCGCGTTACTGGATACTTTGGGTCCTTTTTCTGCCTCATTAATCACCATAAGCTTTACAACCACTATACTGATGGCGTTCAAGATACTGGGGTGTTTGTACAGCTTTGCAGTGACAGACATGAGAGTCAAAAGGTAATGCTTCAGGTCGTCGCCGTGGAATTTCGCCATTGATTCATCAGCAACAACCAGGACCTCTACGTACCTCGGGATAGAGGCGAATCTTTTCGATCTGCTCATGCTTTTCAACAAAGTTTCTGTCAAGTTCCCCGTGTGTCCCTTAACATGTTTGTACTTTTCCAACGACTCCACAACGCCCTGGTTTAAACTGGATGTAACTCCGCACCTAGATGTCGAGTTCGGTGCGTGAAGATGTCTTCTCCTGCGGATGATGTGCGTTTTTTCAGCATCATCTGAGATCATTCCTGGTGCTGTGTTGGTCGACCTGCGCTCTATGAGGTACTCCATCCCGCTGTAAGAAAACGCTCCTCGGACACCTCCACATAGACTGAGAGCTGCATATGAATTTCTGTCTGCATTAATATCACCGGAGTAAAAGCATCTTCTAAAATCACCTCCTAAAAAAGCACTTGAAGAAGATGATGTGTCATTAAATGTGCCATCAGTTGCCAGAAAACTGGAGTCAGGCACAAGATTAAGATACAATTCCTGATTAAAAGCGTTTATTCTGTAAACAACAAGTTCTTTGTTCAGTTTGTCATGACTTGGGAAATTTTCACGGTCAAGTCGAACAGGTTCACAAAAATCAGTTTCCATACAGAGGTATATTTTCGTTAAAAACAGCATGTGCAAGAGACACAACAAAACTACGGGGAAAACCGACATCGTTGTTGGCGGTGATTAGATATCCTTCAGAGTGTAATTCACACCGTGATGCTGTTGATCACGGTTCCGTACATCCGTCATGAGAATTAAGCTTTGCTACAGTCCCCATCCATCGCCCTGGTATTTCTCTCTGTGGAACCAGCTCTCTCTTTTTTTATTCTTTTGCGTCATATGTAAACATTGCAGATTGTAATAAGAGTTTTTTGGGAAGTTCAGATGAGAGCTCATGGTTCATGTTGAACACTGCAGACACTTCTGACTCTCTAAATATGAGCATCAAGCCAGCCGCGCTTCAGAGGTTACCTCCCACTCCATACTAATGCTTGTGTCTTTTGTAGAGGTGTGGAATAATTGGCAAACGACTTTGGGGAGGAAAACTGGATAGTAGCTTAATAATAATAATAATAATAAAATATAGCTGCAAGCAGCAATTACGAGGCCAAGCACTACAGAAGCAAGCATCAGACCAACTGCAGCAATGAGTAATTGAAGCCATATTAAGATGACTGTAGTACAAATGGCTGAAAAATCATATAAAACTACTAGTAATATGATTGAATGACTTATCACTTTTGACAAACTGTTATCAAATCGATGTGGTGTGTTCTGTGTGAGGTGACAATGGCACACACAAAGTTTGGTGTCAATATGCCAAAGCATTGCAGAAATATAGCCTCGGAGTGAGTTTGGCATCAAGTCTCAAATTTGTAGCAGCGCTATACAAAAACGGTTTTGTCTATCGACACGAAATCCATAACTTTTTGCCAGCATGGTCTGCAGATGATCTGATTCGATTTTGGTGAAAATCGGACAAATGGTTGAGGAGGAGTTCGAAAAAGTAGGTTTTCAACATAAATCAAAATGGCGGACAGGAAGTTCGGCTTTCTATGACATAATTGGTATGTATGTTGTCGGCATGACCCAAGGAATAATTTGAGACCAGTTTCATCACAATAGGCTAATGCAATCAAAAGTTATTAGCATTTTAGGAAATTTTATTATTAATAATTGATGAATGGTTTATTACTCTTGACCAATAGGTGGCGCTGTCACCAAACTGACGTGGAGTGGTCAGTGTGAGGTTACAATGTCACATACAAAGTTTGGTGTGAATATGTCAAAGTTTCGCTGAGATACAGCCTCAGATGCAGTTTGGCATCTTTCCAGCAAATTCGTTGATGCGCTAAACGAGAACCGTTTCGTATATCGACACGAAATCCATAACTTTTTGCCAGCATGGTCTGAAGATGATCCGAGTCAAATTTGGTGAAATTCGAATTAATGGTCTAGGAGGAGTTCGAAAAAGTAGGTTTTCAACATGAATCAAAATGGCGGACAGGAAGTTCAGCCAATTATGGCAAAATTGGTATCAATGTTCTCAGCATGAACCAAGGAATCTGTCAACACCAGTTTGATTACAATAGGCTAATGTAACTAAAAGTTATTAGCATTTTTAGGCATTTCATCATAACTTTTGACCACAAGGTGGCGCTGTCCCCAAACGTTTTGAGTACCATCAGGGCATGGTGCCGAAGAAGCATACCGAGTTTCGTAACGATACGTCAATGCGTTCGTAAAATATAGCATTTTACTACAAAATTCAAAATGGCTGACGCCCAAAATGGCTGATATGGGAAAATTGGATATAGTTGGACTCGGCATGATGCACCGAATCTAAAGAGACCAGTTTTGTGATTTTTGGCCAAACCATTCACAAGTTATAACAAAAATATGCATTTTTCGTATCTCCTGACCACTAGGTGGCACAGCGCCGAAACACTGCAGGTAGCCTCAAGTCATGCTTGTTATAACACACACCAAGTTTCATCTCAATCTGCCAAACCCTTGCGGAGATATAGCCTCAGATCCGTTTTTGCGTGCTTTTCAGCAAATTCGTTAGTGTGGTATTTGAGAACGCTTTGACGAATCGACTTGAATTCCGTAACTTTTTGCCAGCATGGTCTGTAGATGATCTGAGCCAATTTTGGTGAGAATCGGACAAACCGTCTAGGACGAGTTCGACAAAGTAGGTTTTACGAACAATTGAACATAGCGAAAAAACGAAATCCTACGATTTTTGAATTTTGGACTTCATTCGACTCGGCTTGAGCCAAGGATTCAGAGGAAAAAATAATTTTCATTTTGTGGCTTAGGTTCAAAAGTTATTAGCATAACAAAATTGAATTTTTGGACAAGTGGTGGCGCTAGAGAGTTTGAGTTAGAGACTCCAAATTTGGTGTGGTTACTATTGACACTATCATCTATCAGTGTGCCAAATTTTACAACTTTCCCGCAATTGGTTCTATGGGCTGCCATAGACACAATGGCGGAAGAATAATAAGAACGCTAATGGATACAATAGGTGCCATCGCACCTTCGGTGCTTGGCCCCTAATAAATAAAATAGTCTTCCATACAATTATAACCATTTTCATAAAATGTTCTATAAAATCAAATGCATGTTTGTTTAATACAATCAGTTCCAGTTTAAAACAGTTTTTGTCTGTTATTAATGAGAGGAGACAGAAGCATCAAATTACATAATCCTAATAATTTTGATGATTTTACTTTATGAGACAATAGAACATTCATTCAAAGTTATCTGATCTTTTGTAACCTTCTCAAAATGTTAGTAAGCCTACAAAAACATTATTTTTACATCGTTTATGGAACTTTTTCTGCAATATTTTAGTTGGATGTTTGCCTAAGAATATTCCAAACATTCCCATAATGTTTGCAAAATGATCAAATGGAAAATAAATGCAAAATAAAAGTTCCCCTTAATATTGTCTTTAGCATTCACATGACCAAGAAAAAAAACCCAGAAATTTTGAACTTTCGAAAGTAAATCATCCCTAAAGCCATGCATCACTTAAGTTTAGTTCACCTTCAGTTGGTCCCCATTCACTTGCATAGTGTTTTTTTTTCTTCCATACTACACTCTTAAAAATAAAGGTTCTTTATTGGCATCAATGGTTCCACAAAGAACCTTTACCATTTTCATTCCACAAAAGGTTCTTTACAGTGGAAAAAGGTTCTTTAGATTATTAAAATGTTCTTCACTCTAAGAAAAAATAGTTCTTTTAAGAACCATTCATTGAAAGGTTCTTTGGGGAACCAAAACCGGTTCTTCTATGGCGTCGCTGTGAAAACACCCTTTTGGAACCTTTAGTTTTAAGAGTGTATGGAAGTCAATGGGGACCAGCAACTGAAGGTGCAATCCCTTTAGGAGTCAACACTCAAAAGTATTCAAAAACATCACACAGAGATTATAAAGATACATAGTCAGTTATTGTCAGTAATCACACTGAACATTTAAAATTCTGGGCAAAACATCTTTCTCATAGCTGCTTTAAAAGATATAATATTGCATTGGTAAATAAAGTTTGAATAAATTAGCCTATATTTTTTAATAAAGAAAGTTGCATCTATTTTTATTGCCATTTGACAGTAAGAAAAATCTAAATTTATGTCATCAATACTCCTCCAAACAAATGCAACCTATTGAATAGTGAGGTATGTAATATACTATTCGAAAATATGTACCTGAGCATGTATAGTCTTTACCTTTTCTTAACCATCATGTATTCCCTTGAGTGATGCTTTGTTACCAGAATCCATATAAATCAGGTCCAACATTGATTGATTTCATAATTTGCAAACTAGGCTCTGCAAGTTTGTGTACTGCTGGATGCTATAGCCTAGCAAGTCCTTCATATTTCCCCCAACCCCCTCTTATCAGCTGAGCTCCACATATGTGGTCATGACAGGGCTTTGAAAGCTCTTTGGAAGCAACACAAACAGTAGATGATTGACCATGATGACACCTACTGTGAATTGTTGCATGAACTGCCAGATGATTCACATCTGGGAACACTGCAGCTTCTTTGCCCTTGCCCACAGTGAAACAAGTCACATTTGATATAGAGATACTATGGACTAGCCTGTCTGGATATTGGAATAGCTCCATCAGTTTTTAGAATGCACATCAGGACCTCTCTTTATATTTGTGACCATCATTGCTTACCTAAATGTATATTCTGTATAACATTGCTTCTGGGGTTATAGAGAATGGAAGTTCACTATGTGCTGTAAACCAGAGGATATATTGTTTTTGTGCATTTTCTTTTCACTCTCAATGGATATGCATACAGACTGGTTGTGAACCATACAGATTATTTTAGATTAGTTGTTGTCACATAAATGCTCATGAAAAGATTGTTTACTATAATCTTCTTGGTGGAGTTCACTGCCAACAAATGTGTAACTGAGTGAAAATGTTTTATTGTAACTTTACATATCCTAAAGCTAATGTAACAAAATATTAATTCTACTATATACATTAGCAATGTTGAGGAATAGTCATAGGCCTACAATAATACAGTTTATCTTATAGTATAAAGTTCCAAATACAATTTTATGTCAAATCTACATATTTAGGTACTAATGGTTCAAGTAGTCTAGTCTTTCAGCTTATTTCTACCTCATCTAAATCATCGTCGCCCTCTAGTGTCTGAGCCAGATAATATTCATAAACTGCTTGAGACTGTACGAATCAGAATAAAAACATGAATGACGAGAACGTGTTCTTGTGTGCACATTCATATACAATGTCTTACTGCCACCTTGTGGAGATTGAAAATTATGTTGCCTCTCTCCATGTATGGTATAGCATTGTAATATAGCAGGCTAAATAGTAATGCAGCCGATGCGTTTTTTTCAATTTGAATAAAAGCTAGGTTTTATAGTCCCCTTGAACAAGGCACTTTCTAGATTGCTCAACAGCACAATGGTGATACTTCATTAAACTTAATAAGTAATTGCGTTTTTCGTATTATTTATTTATTATTATTATTATTATTTACAAAAAACATACATAGGCCTACATATGCACAACAGAGTTTTATATATATATATATATATATATATATATATATATATATATATATATATATATATATATATATATCATAAAATATTTGACGTTTTGCAGGAACATTTTTTTTTTTTTTAACTATGTTACTTTAAAACTAAAAATGCACTACTAATAACTACTCAGTTAACAAACTGTTGCTATTTAGGAAGGGCTGTGCTTCTCAGTTTTCACTGGGCAAACCCGATCCAGAGGTTTTTCATGAGCGCACAGTGGGAGGAGAGACAGCAGCAGCGCTGGATATCAAAAATAAACCTCTCATTTCTCAGAAAGTATAAATACCAGCGCCTCAATCCAGAGACAGTCCGGTGGACTTCTCACGAGCTCACGAACTTGGCTCCGTTTTAGCTTTAATTCAATTACACCTATAGGTTGCATTAAATAGCCTATTTTATTCATTTTCAAAATAGATTTAAGCTTATGAAGACATGTGGATTCTAACTATAAATGTTTACGAGATTAATGGTTTTCAGAAAAGTAAGACCAGTTTATAATTGTAATTTTAAATAGCAAATTCAAAAATTCGCCCTAATCAATTAGACATTCATTATTTCTTTTTTTTTTTTTTTTTTTTTGTAATAGCGGTTATTTAGTAAAATGTGGTCGTGTTTAGTCACATCTATATTAATTGTTTGCCTCCTCGCTGAAACATCTGCTCACTCATTTGAGACTGAGGAGATTGTACCTGCACGGCTGACTGGAAGGACCGCAGGACGAGTGGCCAAGAGGAGTGAAGAACAGCCCAGCTTCAGACTCACGGCTTTCGGCAGGAATTTCACACTTAATTTGATACCGGACAGCACCTTTATATCGCCAGCACTGAAGGTTTATCGCATCAAAGCCAAACCACAAGAAAGACTTGAGACCACTAGCAAGCTGACAGAACTTTATAAGTCCTTGAATCAAACTGAGGAGACTGGAGCAGAATTATTAAAAGGTTGTTTTTACACCGGCGCTGTTGACTCCGATGAGGACTCTATCGTCTCTGTCAGTTTATGTCATGGGATTTTAGGATCATTTGTCACAGATGGTAAAGAATATCTAATCGAACCAAAACTTGGCTTGGGAACATCTGGAAAGTTAACCGAGCAGCTGCATGTCATTAAAAGAAGACGTTTTACAAAGTCTCCGCAGCTCTTTAAGCCGCTGTCAGATATCAGAGATGATGATCGGGATTCGAGGTCTAGACGCAGGCGCTTTGTCTCTACTCCCAGGTTTATTGAGACTTTGGTGGTCGGTGACGCTTCTCTGACACATTTCTATGGAGACGAGATCGAGGTAGGGGCTCACAAGTGTACATTTAAAGATGTGTTTCTTTTGACCACTTTAGACAGATGAAAAATCTAGCTGAAGCTGTTTCAGAACATGATAGCTCTAAGCTGTGCAAGATGATCCAAGCTGGTCATTTTGACCAGCTGTCATCTTCTAAAAACCAGCCTGACCATTTTAAGATTACATGACTGACTGGTAACTTTCTGGTCTAAGATGGACTACCAGCTTTGCACCAGCTATTAATTGTTTTTACATATAATGAAAGTTCTTTAGAAGTCAAATAAATCTTTGCTGATATAACAGTCCTAGGTTTTGACTTACAATTGTTTGCTTGTCTTAACTGGTTTAAGGTGGTCTTATCTGGTTTAAGATGGTCTCCCAGCATGGTCAAGCTGACTATGCTTGGAGACCAGTTAAGACGTGCAAACCATCTTGGGTTTATAAATACTAATTATAGGTTACACCCCACCCTTTTAAGTCAAATACTTATTCTAAATTCGAAAGAAGGATAACATTTTTTTTTACAGTAAGATCTACCTTGAGGGACCTTTCAAAATGTGCATACCAGAGACTGCAGTTGTGTGAGAAGTGTGGGTCACGATTCATATGAATTGCACTGTACTGATCTTCACACCCACATAGATCCACCACCCCCTGAAATTCTCCTTCATCGAGTCATCGAAAACAAATGATTGGAAAAGACTAGAGTGTGAAAAAATGCGCTGTCCGGGTCGGGATCATGAGGCAGATAGCAATCCAGATGTTGATACTGGGATCCAAATCTCCAAATTTGCAAATGGAAACACAATGCCTCATAAAGCAACCCATGTCAGCATGGACCACCAGCTGCTCCTAATGTTGACGTCAGGGCTTTCCGACAAACAAACCACATATTTGTGTGGAGTCGACAGAAAAAAAAATATCTAGAAGAATCTATGGTCTTTGGCTGTATCAGCTAAAAAGGATTCCCATTTAAAGACTGTTGAATGGAATATAGATTATACAGTAAATATGGGTAATCAATGCAGGTGATGATTATACAGAAAGCATGCATTGTCTAATGCAGTGAATTGCATGTGAAAAAGCTGGAGATATTACTGTCCACAACAACTGTAGAGCCTGTAGAGTAAAAGCCGTTCCTTTCCAGCAGTTCTGAGCTGTCCTGCCAAGATGTCATGCTTTTACACTTAACATTCTGCTGCACAGTTGGCAAATAGCAAGCTGTTGGTTTTCTCTCTTTAGCACTACATGCTGACCTTGATGTCAGTGGCTGCTCAGATTTACAAGCATCCCAGCATTAAGAACTCCATCAACATAGTGCTTGTGAAGATGCTGATCGTGGAGGACGAGGAGGTTGGGCCGTCCATCTCCAGCAATGGAGGTGTCGCTTTGCGCAACTTTTGTGCCTGGCAACAGCTCTTCAACCCGCCCAGCCACAGGCATCCGGAGCACTTCGATACAGCCATACTTTTTACTAGAGAGGTAAGCAGTGATTTATTACGTATTTCAGAGTCAGGTGACATCTATTTATGGGATCATGATGAAGTGAGAGTCTTGCTATTAGCTGAATTTAGAACAGTTGTCCCTTTAGCATATACATTCAAAGAGTACTTAAATAATATAATAAATAATATACACTTATTCGCAATTATTATTGCAAATATTTACAATTAAATAAAATGTTTTAATGTTTTAAATTTAAACTTTTAATTTAAATTTAAACATGCACTTTTAAAGCACTGGAACATCAAAAACATGCAATGCAACACATTAATATTATTCAGCATATCCTAGCTTTTTATAGAAAATATTCAGATGTAACCCTCTTTGTAATTGTTAACATTTTTCTCAGTAACTGTAACAGATTACAGTTACATTTATTTTGTGACTAAATTATTTAATGCCTTTACATGTAACTAGTTTACTCCCCAACACTGTTAAGAAACAGGAAAGGCTACTCTCTTTAAGTACACTTAAGTGGCCTTTTATTTCACTAATGTTATATTATCTGCAAGTACAGTTTTTTACAAGACTTAAAGTACATTGCAAGTGCACATTCAATAAAATTAAGCACACTTCTTTTCTACAACGGGTTGTTTGGTTGTACCATTAAAAAGTGTGCATGTGGCCAGGTTCAAAACTTGACCTTTTGAAAAGTGTTTGCCGCATTGCTCATTACTAGAGCAGACATTATGATATACTGAAAATGAGGCTGAAAATAGAAGCAGACTGACTACAGACAGCAGCTCTGAAAGGTGAACACATGTGAGACTGACTCTCGGACTGTGCCAAGGCCAGATGTGCCTTGAATCATGTGTGTTTTGTGGTCTTCTGCTTTGGAAACATTTGTCTCCATCTCGGATCTCTGGGCAAAGGATGGAAAAGACTCCAGGCGTGTTTTTCAGATACAGTTCAGACGCCACATAGTTACATTTTCTCACTTCATAGGTCTGCCGCCTGCCAAAACTATTTATTTGCTTGGTTTTATGATGGAAACACTGGCAAATATGTTTTTTGCTCTTACTATTAACCACAGACCTGGAACAGCAATAAGAATTACATTTTTTTTTTGTATCCTAAACTGCCTTTCAGGACATCTGTGGACATCAGAGCTGTGACACGCTGGGTGTAGCTGATGTTGGAACCATGTGTGACACCAAACGGAGCTGTTCTGTTATTGAAGACAACGGCCTTCAGGCTGCTTACACAACTGCACACGAACTAGGTCTGGATGTCCTCTGATAATCTCACCCTTGTCAAGTTGATTTGACCATCAGTAATATTATTTTGTTCCTGTTTTAGGCCATGTATTGAGTATGCCTCATGATGACACTAAGAACTGTGAGCAGCTTTTTGGACATCTACGCGAGCAACATATCATGGCCCCTGTATTCACTCAGCTCAGTCAGACCTTGCCTTGGTCTCCCTGCAGTGCTTTGCACGTTACAGAGTTTTTCGACAATGGACATGGTATGTGCACCCTTCATCTTTATTTATAACTTCATAGGTGTCATGGTGTATTTTACATGTATTTTTTGCAATTTAATTTTTAGCTGGGTCAATATTGTAGCGGTTTTTCCCCCGGCCATACCTCTTAATTTATATATATATTCAAGTCACTGTTCATATGAAATGCTTTATATATATAAAGCATTTCATATGAACAGTGACTTGAATATATGTCTTCTATTATAAACACGTTAAACTGGATATTTTTTAAGTCAAAAATATCAAAAGTGAGTGAAACAGCTGAGTTGTCCTGATAACATCATCAAAAAAGCCTAATTAAAAGAATGAAAGTCTTGAAAATAAATAAGCAGTTTGTCAAAATCTTTTATTATTATTTCTTAGAAACAGCAATATTTGTTCTTTAATACAAAACTAATACTTAATTAACAAAATTACTATTTAACAAAACATAAAAAATGGTAACTTAGAGATGACCCCTGCAGACCCTCATGAGTGTCAATGTCAATCTATTTTATACTATTATTTCAGGTTATAAAATGTTATGTGGTACAGCTTTCCAAAAACCAATGAATTAATAATTCATGATATTTTTTTAAAATATGTACTATTTTCTTGAACATTTAAAGTCCTTAAAATATTTAAAAAATATGTTATTTCCTTTTCTTAATGGTTACGTCTCATTAAATCAGGTTTATTTATTTATAAATAAACTAAAAGGAAAAAAAACAAAACAAATATACCCAGAAGTTGCCAAGGCACCATTTTCATTTAGTTTAACAATCTACTAAAATAACTAAAACTAGAACTGAAATACTAAAATAAAATTAATTAAAGAATGTGTTTTAATCCTATTTTTTTCATCTTATTTGTTGGTGACCCAGCTTCAATAAGTGGAAGAGTTTGCAACAGTATAGGGAACTGATTCCTGTGAATGCTATTAAAAAGTCAGCTTACTTTATGCACTGAGTGTCGGGGTTCCCCTCGTTTGTAGTAAACACTTTTACATCACCTCTTGCATATAATTAGTAGATTCTTATTTTTTCCTTTCCTTTCCATTGAGTCAGAAAGAATGCATTCCTGTCACTTCACTCCAAGTCATAAAACAGGAATGTAACAAATGTTTTCTTTCCACTGGGCCACGTCTCTGTAGTATCGGTCTTGCACATTTCCTTTTTTAACCGCTGTATCTTTTGAAGTGGGCAGTGGCCCATGTTCCCCACGTGCATTAGTGCTCACTCGTGTTCCTCCTCACGGCTCACTCCCCCAGATGTGCATTCCTGCGAGTCTTCCTAAATGTCAGCTCCAGGAGCCAAATGTTCCTACTGTTACACAATCCTTTGATTTCATGATTTACCACACTCTAACTCTTCCTCTGGATAATAACAGGAGACTGTTTACTGGACACCCCTGAGACGATAGTGGCTTTACCCACTGAGCTGCCAGGCATAACTTACAGCCTGGACCGCCAGTGCCAACAGATATTTGGAGAGGAGTTTTCACATTGTCCCAACACCTCAGCCAGCGAGGTCTGCGGACAGCTCTGGTGCCAGCAAGAGGGTCAGTCTGTGTGCACAACCAGGAACGGGAGTCTTCCCTGGGCAGACGGCACAAGCTGTGGACCCAATGGGACCTGCCTGAACAGCGTATGCATGTCCTCTGAGGAAGTCATGAGGCCTAAGGTATTTGAAGCTGGAGTTTTAGCCTTTCATTTAATCATTTTATAAGTACTTATCTATCTATACCCTACTAATTGCACCCTTTAGGTACCAAAATATACCTTTTAGGTACAAATATGCACCCTTTAGGGATAAAAAAAGGTACAAAGGTGTACCTGTTGAAAATGTACCACCCAAGTGACAGCTTTTTTCCGAGAGTGCATTTGGTTGGGCAATGCTAATGCCACTGAAATCACACACTTCAGCATTAATTTGGTTGTGTGGTTGTTCTGGTTTAGCCGGCTGTAGATGGAGGCTGGGGCGAGTGGGGAACATGGCACCCGTGTTCCAGATCATGTGGAGGCGGAGTGATGTTCTCCCACCGAGAGTGCACCCATCCATCTCCTCAAAACGGCGGAAAATACTGTGTGGGCCAGAGAGTGAAGTATCAGTCCTGCAACAAACAGACCTGTGAGAATAACCAAGGTGGGTTGTTCTCTCCAGTCTCAGTAAATTTTGTTAGCTATCTGTCTTTTCATATTGTGTTATTATAAACGGTAACAATTCTTTGTTAATGCAGGAAAAAGTTTCAGAGAGGAACAATGTGAGAAGTACAACAATCCAAATCACTTTGATGTTCATGGAAATGTGAAGCAGTGGATACCAAAATACGCTGGAGTGTCGTTACGGGATAGGTGTAAACTGTTTTGCAGAGCTAGAGGCAGCAGTGAATTCAGAGTGTTTGCAGCTAAAGTAAGTCACATTTTAAGATTTACGGTTACACATTTGGCAGATGCTTTTATCCAAAGCGACTTACACTGCTTTCAAGTTATACATTTTATCGTTTCTTACTGTCCCTGGGAGTCGAAACCATGATTTTGGCATTGTTAGTGCCATGCTGTACTGTTTGAGCCACAGGAATAATAGTTCACTTTGAAAAACCTTGTTGTAAGTATAACCAATATTTCAATCTTAGGTAGTTGATGGAACCCCATGTGGTCCAGATACCACATCATTTTGTGTGCAAGGCCAGTGTATCAAAGCCGGTTGTGACCTGGAGATCGATTCTAATAAGAAGCTGGACAAATGCGGCGTGTGTGGAGGGAATGGCCAGAGCTGCAGGATGATATCTGGCTCATTCAATAAAGTCATGTAAGAATATCTCACTGCTATTTTTATACTGTCTTATGAAAGTTTGTTATTATGGCCACAGTAATAGAGTGCATATGTGGCTGACCACATTTTCAGATGTGTTGATTCCAGAAGTATTTTTCCATTCATTTTTCCAATAGGAATTTTGAAAAAAGTCTTTATTAAATCATAATAAGCCATTAACCAAGCCAATCAGCTACAAAGGTGAATCACAACTTTGATTTAAAGCAAAAAAGTATTTGAAAATCTGAATTTTGAAAAAAGACAGAGGTATAAGACTGATCACAAATGGCATAATCAAATTAAGATGAAGCTAAAATAAAAAAGTATTCATTTGAAGTTGTTGATTATATCTGTAGAAACAATATATGTTACATTTATTGCAAAATATTTATATATACACAAATATTTAAGTACTTTGAGACCTAGGGAGACCGACTTGATTACATCATTTGTAGTGCTTTGTGGGAGAGGGCATTTCCTGCATGATTTGGTTGCCACCAGTCTCTAGTGAAAGTTTTTGTTCATAATCATGGGTTTTGTTTGCAGTTAAACATGTTTATTTTACAAATAAGTTGAAATAATGCAAACAGATGGCTTTAACAAAAGCATATACCATTGATTAACAAATTCTGAGCTCACAACAGGTCTTCTTTAAAGTTTTAAAGTTATTGTTAAAAATCAATTTCCCTAAGGAGAAAATTAATGAATTTTTACTCCCGGAACCTGATTGTTGCTCTCTGTCTAAATTTTTCCTATGTATTTAGCCATGGATATAGAGACATTGTGACGATTCCAAGTGGAGCTACTAACATTAATATCAAACAGCAGAGCCATGGAAGTATACCGCATGATGGACATTACCTGGCTGTACGAAGAGAAAATGGTGATTATATCTTGAATGGCAACTTCTCGGTATCCACAGTGGAGCAATATATTCCAATGCTGGGGGCTGTGCTGAAATACAGTGGCTCGTCCACCACACTGGAGAGACTTCAGAGCTTCCGCCAGCTACAGGAACCAATCACAATACAGCTGCTCTCCACCGCTGGGGAATCCATCCCACCGAAGGTCAAATACCACTTCTACATCCCCAAAACCATGTCTTTTAGCAAACCCAAAGACAAAAAGATTGCTGGCAAACTTATTCATCCTTTTGGGGTGCCACAGTGGGTCTCGGGCGAGTGGTCTGAATGCTCCAAAACGTGTGGTTCAGGATGGACCAGAAGAAATGTGGAATGTAAAGACAATGCTGGCTTCTATTCAAACCACTGCAATAAAGATCTCAGACCCTCTGATATCAGGCCCTGCGCAGACCTACCGTGTCCCATATGGCAAATAAGGCCTTGGTCTTCATGCTCACAAACTTGTGGCCACGGGGAACACCAGCGTCGGATTCTCTGCATTGATTACACTGGAAAAATTGTGGAACCAGAGAACTGTGACCCTGCCAAGATGCCTGAATCAGTGTCTGAAAAGTGTTTCTACCATGACTGTTGAGGAAATCATGCAGGCTTTCAAATTATTCAGAGGTGATAAGACACTCCTGTGAAAGAATATAAAGATTTCCGTTTGACCGTGCTTCAGGTTGGAGCAGGAAATATTCATGCTTTAGATGGAAAATTGGTTGAGCTTTCATGAATGTTGCACGGACTGATAACTTGGGCTTTGGTTTTCCAGACATATATTTATAACCACTATTGAAGTTTGATCCAATAGATATCTACCTCAGCAAGCAATGCTTTATTGCAGTTTCCCTAATGTATGTCTCCTAAAATTGCTTTCTTAGAGCATTCCAAGTAACAAGTAATTTATATTTAATGATTCTTAACAATACAAAACACACAGATTGGCTAATACTTAACATTCATCTCAGGCTGACATCATTTTAAATCGGTTCCATTTTTTTTTTTTGTACATTCAAATGTACTAAAAATTCAGTTTTGAAATAAATTTGGAATTACAAAATTGAATTATTTTAACTTGGAATGGGAAAATCTTACTAGGAACTGTCACTTGCTAAGCCGCTATGAAGGTGCTATCATTCTTTTTTATTGATTTACTTTGTGATTGGGTCAATAATTTAGATCTTTTTTATTTATAAACCTTGGAATGCATTTATCAGTGGCTTATTTCCACTTTCAGAGTTAAAGCGTATCAAAAACTCTTGATAAAAGCATCATATAAATCTATTAGAGCTATTTTCATGTATATTTAAAACTGTATCAGAGGTAAACAGTGGTTGAGCCTAATTTATATTCTGAAACTTTAATAATACAGGTAAGTGTTAGATCTAGCTTTTCAAAATTCCTCAACAAACATAATGTTTGTGTCCATTCAGAGGGTTGTATAAGTTACTATTTACTGTAGCTGTTCTTCGTATTAAACACTGTTTTATTTGTGAACTGCTACGTGAATGAAAACCTGGATGCTTGGAAACATCAGTCCTTACAGGGTTTTCTTACTCCATGTGTGGATATATCTGAAAGCTTGAAAGAACTGTGTAGATGTGAACGATATTGAGAAAAAAACAGTACAGCATGAAACTAAACTGAGAAATAGTTAATGCTCCTTTAAAATGATTGTATATGAATGTTAATATGGTATTGACCATTCCAGTTGTATACATTAGTCATATTAGTCATATTAAAAATGCAACAACACATATTATCCCTTCAGTGAAGGATTGTACTTTGTTACTTCTTCATTGTAAAGCTATTTATTTTTGTACATTTTATATTGTATAAAATGGATACAAATTATGCAGTGTTTCCAGATGTTGCTTTCTTTTTGTTTTGTAACTTATCAATCACGTCTGAAAATAAAAATGCCTAAACATTACAAAAACATATTTTTGGATGAATGTATTTAATTAAAGCTAAAGCAAAAATGTAAGTGCAAAACATAAAAATCTGAATAGCTACAAAAAGTGCCTGGACTAGGACCTGCACAGCATAATCAGACAGGAAGGCTCTGATTTTCCTGATATCACAGAGCATGAATCTGCATGCTAAAATGTGGTTTGTAAAGTTCATCTGGATGTCAAATACGATAAGATTCCTGGCTGCCTGTAGTGTTGTTGACTTAAGTAAGGTTGAGCTAGAGGTGGTGTTCCTTCATCTAGTACAAAATGTCAGAAAGATTTCCTGAGATAGATGCTGAGATCTTGGCCTTGTTGAACTGGAATGACCCTCTATCATCTGCGTAACAGGAACAGGAAAAGTCATGAGACTTTATGACAGGACTCAAAGATGTTACAGGTCAAAAAAGGAGAGGGCTGAACACCGAACCCTGAGGTACGCCAGTGTTTAACTGAAGCGATTTAGACACCTCTTCACTCCACAAAGCCTTGAAGGATAGGTCTCACAGGCAGACTGTTTGTTGTAACATGGACATGCAGCCCTCCAGCATTCAACAGGCTACTAGGTCTCAACTGTATTATTTAAAGGAAAATTTAAAATCATGACAGTTAAAAATGCCTCTGAAACCCATCACTGCCAAAGAAACCTCTGATGGTCTAGTAAAACTAACACTGTAGCCCTAACGTGTGCCTTAGAGTTGCAAGAAACAAGAAACATTTTGGCATGGCATTCAAATAGTAACAACAACTCCAAGCTTCGGTTCTCCCTTAATCAGATTGAATTTTATTGGGCCAACATAGCCTCCGAGTTTTTTCCCTAATTTCGAAGAGGTGCTCTTTCCTAAAAGAGGGCCCCTTTGAGAGAATGTTTGTTTGATGGAAAATCCTATTCCACATGTCTGAGAGGCAGCTGCTCTCTATCTCTTTGAAAGGGTTTTGCATGAGTTTGGCTCTGAAAGAGATGCATCTGCTAGAATTGTTATATAACTTAGCACTATATCTTCTGTCTAGCCTTTCATTCCCACTGATAAAATGAACATAACTGCACTTTTAAAACATGAGAGCAAAAGCTCTAATAGTTTCAAATATTTTCAGCTAACCACATTTTAAGGCCTCCGATTGTAATTATTCATAGATGTATATATATGGGCTGGTGAACTGAACACATTATCTACCAACATAATAGTCTAAACAATTCCACAAAAAGTGTTTTGTGAGCTGTTTATTGCTTACCTACTTCTCCAGACATCATGTTCTCATAAACTGCTACATAAGAACAGGCTGCACATTATTATGTTGTGCAAATCTACCTTAAGGATGTGGAATAGAACTTTCAACCACTACTCCACCCAAAAACACAAAGCAAAAATGTTTCTACTAAATTACAGGAACACACATGTTGTTCTAATATGTGCTTGTGGTTTACAGGTAAATATTTAGACAGCACGTTTTATCCAAATTGAATTATATTGAACAGATTACATGCCTGACTTAGAATAGCTCGCATAGTTGAGAAAATTAACCAGTGGAAATTTTCAAGAAACCAGGCCAGGACAAATCTCTGCTTGTGTCTCTGCTGAGCCAGTGGAAATGACCATCAATAAAAGGAGTTTCTTTTATTTTCAACTGCTGTTCATCATCCATCCAGGGTTACGCTAGGGGTGCACATCTTTATAAAATGTTTCTTTTTAATTACAGCTGTCACAAGCTATTCTAACATGCTTATGTGATTATTGGGTACATCTTGTTTACCTAGCAGCTTTTATAAAAATGAATTACAGTGCACTGATTATGTGTCTTGCCCAAGGGCTCAGTAGTGACAGATTTGTGTTGTGAACTCAGAAAAACTCCTATTCTCACTTCAACTCATAAGCTAATTGCTATCTTCATGCAGACTCTTGAGCATAAAGTCTACAAACACATCCTTATTTGTTTCTAAATGAGGTGACACAGTGAGCTAATTCAAAACACATGAAAAAATATATAAAAATGTGGCCATTTTTTCAAGTGCTAGGCAAACAGCATGAAATAAAATTCTATGTGCTCTCCAGACAAGTCTAAAAAGCTGTTTGCACTCCCATTCATCTTAATTCAGTTCATCTTGGCACTTTATGAAGCAGTTGAAATATACCTTATTTCACGGTGGTTCATGAGCGCTCAGTTCTATTGCCAGGAGCCAATCACCTGAAGCTAAATGCCATGTGACTAATGACTCCAGGTCTGCAGGAATGCTGATTGGCTGATGGCAGTAGCTACAGTGCCTTGCAAAAGTATTCATACCCCTTCATTTTTTTCATGTTTTGTTATGTTGCTGCCTTATGCTAAACTGCTTTAAATGACTTTTTTCCACATAAATCTATACTCCGTACACCATAATGGTAAAGCAAAAAACAGGTTTTTAACATCTTCGCAAATTTTTAAAAAATAAAAAACTTAAATGATTCCATTGTGTAAGTATTCATACTCTTATCTGGGACAGTTGAAATTTAGCTCAGGAGCATTTATATTGCTTGTAGATGTTACTACACTTCGAGTGAAGTTAACTTGTGGCAAATTCAATTGAATGGGTATGATTTGGAAAGGCACACACGTCTTAATAAAAGGTCTGATAAAACAGCTGATAATGCATATCAGAGCAAAAACCAAGCCCTGAGGTCAAAAGAACTGCCTGTAGAGCTCAGAAACAGGTTTGCGTCAAGCCACACATCTGGGGAAGAATTCAGAAAAAAATTCTGCTTCATTAAATGGTCACAGAAGCATGTAGTCTCTGTTACCCTTATAATGGTAGAAGTTTGAAACAACCAGGACTCTTCCTAGAGCTGGCCTCCCGGCCAAACTGAGCAATTGATGGAGAAGGGCTATGGTTAGTGTGGTGACCAAGAACCTGATGGTCACTTCAGTTGAGCTCCATGATCGTATATGCAGATAGTAGAAATCTACAGAAGGACAAACACCACTGCAACACTCCATCGATCTGGGCTTTATGGCAGTGTGGCAAGACTCAATCCTCTCTTCAGTGTAGACACATGAAAACACACTTAGAATTTGCAAAAAAGCACCTAAAGGACCCTCAGACTGT